>JAJHSJ010001622.1:0-42130 GCA_021015155.1 Magnolia officinalis
GTTGTGATCATCCAATGTGGTTTATTCCAACCTCATGTGCAGCCCATGGCATATCCATCAAATACATTGGTACAAAAAGTAACGTTTGGGTCCACATGCGCCACACATAGGAATTTTAACGTTACCACATACGGATTTGCAACTTAGTAAGGCGAAAGCATTTGTACAGATTAATTTTTCAGTGGCATTAGAGTTGGTAAGTTGCATGCTTTTCATTAAACTAATAATTATAATAATATAAGAGCAGGAGGTGATTCATGTTGCCGGATGAGTTCTCCTCTACCTGTGAAACGTGGATATCACACCCTCAAGTGGCTTTGTATTTAGCGTCCAAAGAATCTATTATGACCAGGCGAACAAACACGTAGCGGATGGGAGTGGCCGAGCCACCCATAAGATCGATTCATTCTCCATATAGGATCCCAACGAACCATAGTTAAGACTAACCCTGTTTTATTAAGGAACGCCATATACAGTACAGCATTAAGCATCTGCAATTAAACATTCACAACCACACATTCTCAAAAATAATAATAAATACCTAATGAAACATAAAGACTTTATCTAACTTATTCAAAAACTCAATACTTCACAATCATCATTCATCAAAATACACTAAACTTCCAATCCACTTTGTTAAGTATATATCGAATAATAAAACTTTATAGCAAATAATCTGTACTGTAACACTCATCCAGTCAATTGCAAAGCCTTTCTACCGTCTACCGATCCCAAGCGGCACCACACATCAAGTAATGAAATTGGGCTTTCCACAGCTCAGTGAGATAATTCTGAAAAAAGAGCATCAAATGATTTTTAGAATTTAAAATAAAAGGTATATTTGCAATAATGTTCAGAGCATGAATGTATGATGTAGATTGCATGCTTATAATAATAGTGATCAGCTATAGTGGCAGATTTTATTTTATTTTTTTTTTTTAGGGGGGGGGGGGAGGTCGAGTTGTGTGGGCCCACCATGATGTGTGTCGGACATCTACCCCATCAATCAAATGCACCATTCCATATTGTACCATGGGCTTAAAAATCAAGTCAATCCATGACTTGGTGGGCCAAACCACATGCAATAGTTGAGAGGGATTACCCTCCCATTAAAACATTCATAATCATTTATGGACCCATCGAGATGTGGTTCAAAAATGCAGCCCTTCCATTATGTGTTCTCACTTAGATGAGGGGTCATACCAAGTTTCAGCCGCCATCCAAAACTCAGGTGGGCCACACCAAGTACTTTTATATGTTTTAAGCATGTCTTCACATGGTTTTAGATGGTATGGCCCACTTGAGTTCCGTATACAGCTGACTTTTAGGAAATCCCATGAACTAAAGGGGACCCATCAAATGCACCATGTTCAAGTTCGACACACACACCGTGGAGCCCACATTGCTCAACCTCATGGGAAGTTCCCATAAGGTCGACCTTATAGTACCATTTCCACACACTGTGTGTGTGCGCGCGCATGTGTGTATGTGTGGTGGTGAGGTGTAGTCTTGTGGCATTCAATCCATGATATATGGATTACCAGATTGAGATTCCTACCATTTATATACTTATGGATGATGAGTCTACCTTATTCCAGTTGTCCTTCTTAAGAAACACATTTATCACGTGATGCCAAGCTAAAAGCCAATATTAACACCGCAATTGTTTTGGAGTTCACTGGAGACCTTGACATCCACATCTAAGCCAGGGATGTTCATCAGGAGTCCTTTTGTGCAGTTACACGTAGCACCAACTCCAAGATCTTCTCTAATTCTACGATCACCTTCAATCCATTGCATCATGGAGTTGGGGGAGCAAGCATCGAGCCATTCAACACCCCCAGGCATGGCTGAAGGTTTTTTCCGATGTCATTGCATATGGTGGCAGGGGCCGAGTCAAAGCAGTTGATGAAGAGTGCTAGAAGAAGCATGAGAACTGACCCAAACTTCATACTACGCTCTCCTTTCTCTTCTTCTTCTTCTTTCCTTTCTCTACCCAATGCAGAAGCACAGTGATTTGTGTAAGATGTAATCTCCTTCTTTATAGATGTGTTGGTGGAGGGAGTCTTGTAATCGAAGCACCATACGAGCTGCTCATTTAGCATGTGGAAGCTTCGAAGGTCTACACAAGGTCTGTGCCTTTACCTACTATTACATGGTTATCAATATAATAGTACGAGTTCTTGGTAACCTTATCACAGTGCAAATTCCTCAATGGACCAAGTCTGCTTTCCTATGACCACACCTACCGTTAGATGGGAGGCTGGCAATTAATCAAACGCGGTCCGGGCGTTGACCCAACTGGATGATCAGAACCATTGAAGATATGGCATAAGATGATTAGCAAGAGTGAAAATTGTCTTGTTGTCTATTTGCAGAATTTTAATGGTTGTGATCATCCAATGTGGTTTATTCCAACCTCATGTGCAGTCCATGGCATATCCATCAAATACATTGGTACCACAAAAGTAACGTTTGGGTCCACATGCGCACACATAGGAATTTTAACCTTACCACATACAGATTTGCAACTTAGTAAGGTGAAAGGATTCGTACAAAATAATTTTTCAGTGGCATTAGAGTTGGTAGGTTACATGCTTTTCATTAAAATAATAATTATAATAATAATAAGAGCAAGAGTGATTCATGTTGCCGTTGAGTTCTCCACTACCTGTAAAACGTGGATACCACACCCTCAAGTGGCTTTGTATTCAGCGTCCAAAGAATCTATTATGACCAGGCGACAAACACGAAGCGGATGGGAGTGGCCGAGCCACCCATAAGATCGATTCATTCTCCATAGGAGGGTCCCAACGAACCATAGTTAAGACTAACCCTATTTTATTAAGGAACGCCATATACAGTACAGCATTAAGCATCCGCAATTCAACATTCACAACCACACATTCTCAAAAATAATAATAAATACCTAATGAAACATAAAAGACTTTATTTAAAACTCAATATTTAACAATCATCATTCATCAAAATACACTAAACTTCCGATCCACTTTGTTAAGTATATCGAATAATAAAACTTTATAGCAAATGATCTGTACTGTAACACTCATCCAGTCAATTGCAAAGCCTTTCACCATCTCCATATCCCCACCGGTCAACAAGTTCAATGAAATGGGCTTTCCACAAGCTCGGTGAGATAATTCTGAAAAAAGAGCATCAAATGATTTTTAGAATTTAAAATAAAAGGTACATTTACAATAATGTTCAGAGCATGAATGTATGATGTAGATGCATGCTTATAATAATAGTGATCAGCTATAGTGGCAGATTTTTTTTTTTTTTTTTTTTTTGGGGGGGGGGGGGTGGTGGGGACTTCCTTAAGGTCGAGCTGTGTGGGCCCACCACGATGTGGTGTCGGACATCTACCCCATCAATCAGATGCACCCATTCCTATTGTACCATGGGCTTAAAAATCAAGTCAATCCATGACTTGGGTGGGCGAAACCACATGCAATAGTTGAGAGGGATTTCCCTACCATTAAACATTCATAATCATTTATTGGACCCATCGACATGTGGTTCAAAAATGCAGCCCTTCCATTATGTTTTCTCACTTAGATGAGGCGTCATACCAAGTTTCAGCCGCATCCAAAACTCAGGTGGGCCACACCAAGTACTTTTATATGTTTTAAGCATGTCTTCACATGGTTTTAGATGGTATGGCCCACCTGAGTTCCGTATACAGCTGACTTTTAGGAAATCCCATGAGCTAAAGGGGACCCATAAAATGCACCATGTTCAAGTTCGACACACATCACCACCGTGGAGCCCACATTGCACAACCTCATGGGAAGTTCCCATAAGGTCGACCTTATAGTACCATTCCCACACACGTGTGTGTGTGCCGCGCAATGTGGTATGTGTGGGGGTGAGGTGTAGTCTTTGTGGCATTCAATCCATGATATATGGATTACCAGATTGAGATTCCTGCCATGTATATACTTATGGATGATGAGTCTACCTTATTCCAGTTGTCCTTCTTAAGAAACACATTTATCACGTGATGCCAAGCTAAAGCCAATATTAACACCGCAATTGTTTTGGAGTTCACTGGAGATGTTGACATCCACATCTAAGCCAGGGATGTTCATCAGGAGTCCTTTTGTGCAGTTACACGCAGCACCAACTCCAAGATCTTTCTCTAGTTCTACGATCACCTTCAATCCATTGCAGCATCGAGTTGGTGAAGCAAGCATCGAGCCATTCAACACCCCCAGGCATGGCTGAAGGTTTTTTTCGATGTCAGTGCATGTGGTGGCAGGGGCCGAGTCAAAGCAGTTGATGAAGAGTACTAGAAGCATGAGAACTGACCCAAACTTCACTACTACTAGCTCTCCATTTCTTCTCTTCTTCTTCTTCTTCCTTTCTCTACCCAATGCAGAAGCACAGTGATTTGTGCAAGATGTAATCCCTTCTTTATAGAGGCGTTGGTGGAGGGAGTCTTGTAATCGAAGCACCATACGAGCTGCTCATTTAGCTTGTGGAAGCTTCGAAGGGTCTGCATGAGGTTCGTGCCTTTACCTACTATTACATGGTTATCAATATAATAGTACGAGTTCTTGGTACCTTATCACTCACGGTGCAAATTCCTCGATGGACCAAGTCTGCCTTCCTATGACCACAACTACCGTTAGATGGCAGGCTGGCGATTAATCAAACGCGGTCCGGGCATTGACCCAACTGGATGATCAGAACCATTGAAGATACGGCATAATATGATTAGCAAGAGTGAAAATTGTCTTGTTGTCTATTTGCAGAATTTTAATGGTTGTGATCATCCAATGTGGTTTATTCCAACCTCATGTGCAGCCCATGGCATATCCATCAAATACATTGGTACAAAAAAGTAACGTTTGGGTCCACATGCGCCACACATAGGAATTTTAACCTTACCACATACAGATTTGCAACTTAGTAAGGCGAAAGTATTCGTACAGATTAATTTTCAGTAGCATTAGAGTTGTAAGTTGCATGCTTTTCATTAAAATAATAATTATAATAATAATAAGAGCAGGAGTGATTCATGTTGCCGAATGAGTTCTCCTCTACCTGTGAAACGTGGATATCACACCCTCAAGTGGCTTTGTATTCAGCGTCCAAAGAATCTATTATGACCAGGCGACAAACACGAAGCGGATGGGAGTGGCTGAGCCCCCCCAAGATCGATTCATTCTCCATAGTAGGATCCCAACGAACCACAGTTAAGACTAGCCTGTTTTAAGGAACGCCATATACAGTACAACATTAAGCATCCGCAATTCAACATTCACAAACCACCATTCTCAAAAATAATAATAAATACCTAATGAAACATAAAAGACTTTATCTAACTTATTCAAAAACTCAATATTTAACAATCATCATTCATCAAAATACACTAAACTGCCGATCCATGTTGTTAAGTATATCGAATAATAAAATTTACTGTAAATGATCAGTACTGTAACACTCATCCAGTCAATTGCAAAGCCTTTCTACCATCTCCATATCTCGCCGGTCAACAAGTTCAATGAAATGGGCTTTCCACAGCTCAGTGAGATAATTCTGAAAAAAGAGCATCAAATGATTTTTAGAATTTAAAAAAAAAGGTACATTTGTAATAATGTTCAGAGCTTGAATGTATGATGTAGATGCATGCTTATAATAATAGTGATCAGTTATAATGGCAGATTTTCTGCCGCTATAAATATGAAAATCCACTACTGTAATATGCAGCGGTGGATCAACGGTGGAACTGAAATCTTTTGGTCTCTTTGTTGCTATATATATAGCAGCAGATAATGCATCCACAGTTGTTTCTGAGCTGATTGCAGCACAAATGCAATGCCCGACCTTATATGTCATTAACGTATAGTGGCAATGAATTATTTTTGTAGTAGAAAATATTTTAGCAACGGATTATATGCCTCTATACCATAATATATTTGCCAATAAAAATCATTATACAACAATATTCTTGTAGCAGTTGATACATCCGCCGCAGAAAACCATCAAAAATTATACAGTGGCCATGTTATATCCATCGTTGTATCCACAACTTATAGTGGCTGATTAAAATTTCCACCGTTGTAAAGTTTGGTATGAAAAAAATTTACAATAATTGCAGCTGATATATTTTTTGTAAAAAGAAGGAGATCGTTTATTAGTGGATTGGGATGAACAAAAGAGGTGAGTCCAAGTCATTAACAGAAAATCTCAACCATACCATAAGAAATCTATTAGTTGGGGATAAATATTAACATTCAAACATTCTCACCAAAGTGTTCTGTCAAATCACCACTTGATTTAAAAGCTAGAGCCATTAGAGGATAGTGTATTAATGTATATCAAGGACTTTAACACTCCCCCACACATGCAGGGTGGAACTCCGTACAGGAACATACCGGACAAGGGTGGAGGGACACTCACAACTCACACCCAGGTGAAGGAAGACTCACAACTCACACCATAAATGTCCCCCTCCCCCAGGAGATTATATTAGGTAGCCATATTCGCTACTCCTGGGATTCGAACAGAAGACATTCCACTATGATTCCATGTCAAACAACTACTTTCTCTAAATGCTCGAGCCATTAAAGGATGGTGTATCAATGTCTATCAAAGGACTTTAACATATTCCAATTACCAATCACTGTGATAAGAATCAATGTTTATCAAGGGACTTAACATGTTCCAATTACCAATTGCTAACACAGCGATAAGAAAAATGACATATTTAAAGGATGTAGAAAATTGATTGGTTAAAAGTGCCTTACTATTTTAACGAAACTATATATCAATAAGAAAATAACCTTGAGAAAGAGCTTTCTTTACGACAATTATTAGCATATTTAGTTCACATTCACGTTGACATCAATTACAATTGACAAACTATGTAGTCATTGTTCCAATTCCCCTGTCATTTAAAATAAATTCATTTCTTTTTTAATAACTTTCAACTCTTTCTTCACAATGTTCACTTCTTTCTTTAGTATGTCTTACTCGTTGGCTTCCAACTGTCTCTTCAATTCCTCAACTTTGTTTTTTACCTCATGCATCAATAAACATGCTACCTGGTTTGGATCATACTTGTCATCTCAACAAAACCAGCTGAAATTTTGTATTCATTTAATATACAACATTTGCCATTAAGAATTAGAAAAATTTTAAATATCCTATACTTATTCTACTTTTCAAAGACTCCAACAATCTTACATGCAAAGAACATTTGTAAAACTGTCGCCCGAGATTCTCAAAGATTTTGAATGTTAATCATACATCTTACCTGATTGCAAACACAGTATATCAACTAAAAATTATTAGCTTTCCTATTATTCATAGTGTATAATATAAAATCATGAATAGAGATTGGAAATTTTCATTGAATTTGTAAGTATGCATTTATACAATAAACTATTTGAAAAGAAAATACAGTTCATTAAGAATTGAAAATTTCAACCACCAAATTAAACAAACCACTAGATAAAAATAGTCCAATGCTCTTTTAAATATATGCCTAGAATGTTCATGAACTTATAATGCGTCTAAAAAATTTCACATCTTGTTGTAGTTCAAAAAGATAATGGTAGGCCACAATGCTGATTCAAAAAATATGCCCAATCCATACAAATAACATAACTGTGGCCTCTGGATCTCGAGTGGGATTGACTAGTGGCTTTAATAAGTGCCTTTTTTAAGGGCTTTGCACTATGTTTGAAAGAGTGTTATATCTGACTGGAGTCATCACTAGCCAATTAATTTAATTCCATAGTCGGTTATACCCTATATAACGTTAGGATAGGAAATATGAGGATTCCTTGTCCTAATATGAGTCCTTGATCCTCTACATGAGATTCAGGGTAAGGTACCATGGTTACAGTGTTAGGCACCCACTCTGCTCATACAATGTATGGTCTATACTTCACAAGATCTGACTAACTTCTGAAGGTTGGGATTAGTTCTCGCATACTAATGATGCAAAGAGTGTGTGTGTGTGTGTGTGTGTGTGTGTGTGTGTGTGTGAACCATTGTTTTGAATGCAATATCTCCTCTACGCTTTGGTTCGGGCAAGATAAATCGGCCCTGACTGGTCCACTTGCCAAAGCAATCAACCAATCAGCACAAGTTTCTGATGGGCAGGATTCGACTATGTCAACAAGCCACAGAGCATACGCTTATACTGACTAGGTGTAAGATGTAATACAATGTGAGAATGATGAACTTGATGAGCAAGGAGGTTAAGAGGGGAATAAGTGTTGCACGATGCTAATACTATGTTTAAATGAAGCCGATTAAAGTTGAACGATGATTGTAGTGTCACAAGGATTGGATTGAGAGGCTTGGATCTGGACCTTATTGTTGTTAATGTAAACCCCAAGTGCAGGGCCGCGATGTAACTTTACTCGGTAAGACCGAGGTCGAACCTACAAGGACTTATATTTGTGCATTTTCTATAATACTTTAAAACTAGAACTATAACTAACTTATGAGATTGGGTTTTAAGAAGAATTATGATTGAAACTAAGAAGAATTCGATAAAGCAAAACACTAGAGTGCCACAAATCCACTTATAGCTTTTCTTAAGATCTAGTTAATTTAATTCAATCATATAACAACTGGAACCGAAGTCCTTTCCTATCCGGCCGAACAATAGAGCGGTTAATTCATCATTCATATATAAAAATATATTTGAACTTCAATTGAATTAGTTTTCACATTAAGCATCAAAGTATTTATCAAAGGGAATTCAAAGCATCTATCATGCCCTTAGTCTACGAAAGATTAAAAGATTTTAAAGGTCAATCCTTAGCAAAATACATAAGCAATCATTCTGATGTAGAATGTGTCACAAATACATTCCTAGCATAGTTGGACCAAAAGAAGGTGGACCGTAAATTGATCATAACTATTGATCTCGGTATTGTTATGGCACACCAGGCAGACTACCATCAACCGAAGCAGCACGAGAAATCGAGGATGAATTCTTTTGAAATGGAGGAGACTGATGTAGAGCGGGTTATGAATACTTTCATGTCCAAGATGGACCAGAGAAGGTCGATCAAAGGCAGAAGTCATCAAGACTGTCAGAACCTTAAAATAGGCATATCTCGCAAAACCGAAATGAGTTACCCGACGTAACCACATAACATTGTTAATTAACTATCTGTTTGCCGTCTGCGATTAAGTGATGTAATGAATGAAACCTGTCATGAGTTCACCATCTTGTGGTCCATATTTGCCTTACACACGGCTTGGACTGTATATTTGCCCTCGTGGCTTTGATTGATTATTGGTGCCCTTTTGTGGCTTGTTGGTTTCTAGCCATCTTGCGGTGTTCACTCATATTGTGATTTTGGAGTGGAGCGGGAGTTCGTTTATCTTGTCTTACACGGCTTGGACTGTATATTTGCCCTCGTGGCTTTGATTGATTATTGGTGCCCTTTTGTGGCTTGTTGGTTTTCTAGCCATCTTGCGGTGTTCACATACGATATGATTTTTGGGTGGTCTAGAGTTTATATGTTGCTTGTCTCTTCATCTTGTGGTGTTCACGTATGATATGATTTCTAAGTAAAGTAGATGTTTGTATATTGTTTTCTCTTCATCTTGCGGTGTTCAATCGTACTATGATTTTTGGGTGGAGCGGGAATTCGTTTATCAATTTTCTAGTCGTCTTGCGGTGTTCACATATGATATGATTTCCGGGTGAAGTAGAGGTTTTAAAGCTTGATTTTCTAGTCATTTTATGAAGTTGTAAGATTGATTATTCGACTATCTGGACACGTCTCCTTTCATTGCAATTTCCATTACATTTCCTTGATGTTGAGATTATGTTGACTAGCTTATTTCTGAATATATAATTATGATTTTGAATTGCGTTGTTTATATGTCTCTTCTCATACATTATGATTTATGTTGGATTATAAATGATGAGTGCTTAACCTTAGAGGGTGCTCTCACACTGCGATAGTCATTGACGCTATCAAACCGTAATAGTTTATGCAGGTGTAGAGCAAGCCGATGTCGTTCACTAGGTCACTAGAGCAGATTGGGTAGCTGAGGAGCTAGACGAGGTCCCTACGGCCCATGTTGAGTTCTATCATTAGGCAATAAATTCCTATTTTTTAACAAAATTTGTTATTTTGGATTGTATAAGTCCTGTATGGGCGCTACATTTGGATTTTTAATATGGTTAGAATGTTTTTATACAATGTATGGTTTACTCTAGCTATGTTTGCTGCTAACTCTAATTCATAATAAGCGGTTCAAATTTACACTGAATTTTATAGGCACACTCAGGTTTTTGGAAAATGAGTCATATACTCGAGTTCCAAAAATCGAGGCGTTACAAAGTGGTATCAAAGCGAGTCTAGATAAACTGGGCCTTGGGGAAAAACAGGACTTATACGAATTCAAATACTCAAAAGTTGCGTGGATGAAATTAGAGACTTGAAAACTAGGTTTAATTCCCTTGGCTTTAAGGTATCTTGTGAATATAGAAATCTGAAATTTTAGGCTCCCATGAAAATATCTAAGGTAGTCGTTGAACTTAGAAACAAAATTTTTTGGTGTTATGGAAAGTTTAGTTAAATTCAATAACTCACCAGTTTAGACCCCCTGTAATTATAACGCCCCGACTCTTCAGGACCCAAGTACACGACCCGTTTCCCAAAAACCCGAGTGTTAACCTTAAGGGATGGTCAGATATAATATTTTTCTTTATCTTTCATCAGAGTAAGCAGATGAGCGTAGAATGGACAAGTAAGCATAAAAGAGAATTCCAAATTTCATTTAGAGTATACAAGAGGTTGCTCATAATGACTTATACAAACCAATGCCTCTGAATTTAACAAGTACAAGATTTACAAGATTTAATACATGAAGAATAGCATAAATCACATAAATATACGCCGCAAGATCACGCAGCTCCTCCAGGCAAATATGGCCATGCATCCCTGGCGATCGTACCCTGCTCCTCATCAAATCTAAACATGCACATCACCAAAGCCACCTGTACTACCTGTATGGTTGTATATTTGATGGATGAGTGGCCAACTCAGTGTGAATTGCCCTCAAGATTACACCACCGCCACATTAGGTAAGCATAGTTATAAAACATCCAGACAACCAAAACAGAGTAAATGCAGTCTTATTAGATGCATGGATGCGTGAATGCAATCATCGCCCTAGGGATGCTCATCCGTGCGGACAGTGGGTCGTCACCCATGCAATCATTGAACCTAGGAACATCATCCAGTCGGAACAATACGTGCCATGTATGCATGATTAGCCAAGTCATTATTAGTCCATTTACAACCAGCCAATTTAGATAAGCTCAAAAGTCACTACGGGGAGCACATGGCCCAGCGTAAGCCGACGACTCGGGCATAATATCCCATGAATACTATCCCGGCCCAAGAGGCTACCATCTTAAGATGTTTAATGGAAACTCATCGACTAATGGCCAATCATTACAATATATGGGGCTTACCATCGCATGGTTGCACAGTATAAGACATCGAAACTATGTAGGAAAAATATCAAATAAAACCACGTAGGGCGAGTATCAAAATATGCCACATAGGGCGAATATCAAAACCATACGATAAAGACCATCCTTAAAAACCATTGGGCACAACAATCTTGGATGGTAGGCCCACATCAATAATCTATCTAAACCAGTATTCAATAACCACCAAGTCGAAGGTCCATTACGATCATAACTAGTCAAGTTACATCCCAAGTATGGGTGTACATTCATATGTGGGAATTTCCCACTAATATACCAATTTAAGTTCTGTAAGCAATCCACAAATAATCCACAAGCATGAACAATTATACAGGATAATCATAAAGCATGTAATACATTAATCCAATTTCCACCAGCTACACATGTGATTATAAAGGGAGATATAAATTATGAATTTAAATAAAAACTATGACTTAAGCTAATGAGAAGATGGAAAGCTCAAGAGGAAGAATCATCACCTTATCCTTTGAATCGCCTTCTAGTGTCGCTAAGTGCTTGCGCCCTTAAAATTGTATCCTACCACAAATCATGAACTTGTACAATTAGGTCCAAGTTCTAATCACTACCTAGGGTTTGGATTTCTTTTAGGATTTTATGTGGAATTAGAGCTTCATCCTTTTAGTTCTAGGAGTCGAACTAGGGTGTAGGTGCAGCTTAAACACAATGTAATAATATGGTTAGTTACAGCTTTAACGTTAATGATATGACTAATATTCGTGACCATGGTAATACTAAGTACTACGATGTAACAGTGTAATTTATTTTTAATTGATAATGTTCTTAGGTGATGGATAGTACACTAACATCGTTAATGGTAACTTGCTTATAATGACTAGCATTAGCGCAAACAGTGTGTTGATGTAGAGCTAGGTTTCCATCCTAGAGTTTAGCCTTAGACTTAGGTTCTAGGATCTGCATTGTAGTTGGTGCACGATAAATTACAATGTTAATTTAATGATTAGAAAAATGATTATTAACCTTAATGTTATAATTAATGTTAGCTAACATGGTGATAATAAGTATTATGATAATAATAAGTACTATGATCTATTATTAAGGCGACACCTATTATAGTACTAAGTCAATCGATTTACTTTAGGAGGGAAGGCTGACTTATATCTTAGTTGAGATAGAAATCTATTGACCAACTAAACTACAAACCGAAATTTCAATGAAAGGTAGAAGAATGCACCTAGTCGACTCGACCACACCATTGCTCGTCTCTCTCTCTTCTTCTTTCTACTCCTTCTCTCCTTCTTTATTCCTTACTCAAGACCCTCACCCCAACAAAGTTGTTGGACTCAACCAGCCAATGGCCACTGTCTAACTCGATCCCAAACCGAGTTGACTCGGCAGTGACTCGGGACACCATTCTCACTCCCCTTCTTTCTTTCTCTTTCCTTTCTCCCTTTCTTTTCTCTCTCTTTATTTTGCTGGAAAGGCCTGAACCGAGCCAGGACACGGCCCGAACTCACTGCATCTTGAGAGAGTGGTGCAATGAACGTTTGGTCTAGGCTTGACTCGGCAGCGGGTCGGGTCGTCATGGCGTGGTGTAGCAACCGCACCATTCCATCTTCTTCTTTCTCCTTTCTTTCATTTTCTTTCTTTCTTTCTTCTATTTTCTTTTCTCTCCCTCACTCTCTTCTACAACATCCTGCAATCTCCTGGACCGAGATAGATTCAAAATCTGGTGGTGCAGATCAAAGTGTAGCAGTGAGTGAATGACGAGGAAGAAGACAGGCAACAATGGCAGATTCGAGATGGAGCTTCATTTCTTCAAAACGTTGCTTTCAGAAGGTCAGGACAGGTCCATGGGAGCTTAGGGAGGTGGTTTTTCGAAGTTTCTTGGTGGTCCGGGTGGTGGGTTTGAATGGAGGAGAAACAGCCGATTTTTAGGTTTTTCTGAAAATGAGAGAAGCTCCCATTGCATCCGCGATCCTATCCTTCTTTATAACATTTCCCTAAGCCTCACAGCACCGTTAGATGAGCCACGAATGGCCTGAATTGATTCCACTGACTGGCTTCTCAAAACAGTTGGTGAAATGGTGGTTTCAGCCACTAGTTTCTCTTCCAGTTTTGAGGAAGCCCTAAACCAGCTTCCTATGAACAGACGGTTGATATATCTCCATTTTGAACGGTGAGGATGCAAGGGGAGGCAAGCATGCGGATCGCCTAGCTGGCGGTTTCCATTTTTGGGAACGTTGGTTTTGTAGGGTTTTAATTGTGTCAAGAACCGTGCGCACATACATGTGCTTCGGCGTGCGGGAGAGGTTGGGTTTTGGTCAGGACCTTGTTGTACACAAGATGGACGGTTCAGATCGTCCATAGTGACGATCATGGTGGGCCATGGTCGAACGGAAACGGATGTTGTCTGTCGGCTGTCTCAACGAGAAAGAGAGAGAGGAATCCTTTCTCTTTCGGCAAAACGCTGCTCAGCAGCGTTCGACCGAGCTAGCTAGCTGACGCCGTGTGCAGTGAGTGAAGATGCACTTGATGCACCTGCACTTGAGTGTGGGGTCCACATGGCTGTTTGCGATAAATCTGCCCCGTCCATTAGGTTTTAGGGCCTAAATGGGTCCCTATGCGAAAGATCAAGCATATCTAGGATTTAGGTGGGCCATACTAACAAAACTAAGGTCTTTAAGTGTCGGTTACGTCGATCTAATGGTCGGATCACCCTAAAACAGAACGTCAACGGTTAAAAAGGTCCAAGGGGCCATTTGTAAGCCTTTAGTCCTATATTACTAACCAATACTAGTATCAATATAGATTTCATTACTTTGGTATATTACTTGAAATAAAAATAATTAAAATCTCATGCATATATATATATATATATATATATATATATATATATATTAATATTTAACATGAACATACTACCATATACATGCTATTGATCACCTATTTATTAATATGAAATTCATAATATACAATAGTATATTATACCTACATATAAATTGAAAATAGTACAATATCATATTTGAAATCACATTGTTAAATACTCGATTTTATTTAAAATCTCTAACAATTTTTGTTTGCATATTTATGAAGGATATTTAATGCTACACTAATATTTATAATTCAATTATACATTGTGAAATTACCACTCATTATGTTTATTTAATATAATATTATTTTTAAAATATTTTGTATACATTAAATATATACGTATCACCATATTCCCTACATTTTTAGGTAAATTATTAAAATACATCTATCAAGTTTGATCTATGTTTGCACAAAATAACGTACTTATGAAGTATCATCTGATGTCTGGATGGTTTTTATCTATCAAGTGATTGAAACTTTAATACAAGATTTATCTTATGATGTAGCAGTCTTTACGTTAGGTTTATGCTAGGACATGGGGACATTTAATTTAATTAGACTAGTGTTTATACTAAGATAGGTTATGTGGCAACACCCGAGTACTGAAAAGTACGGGGTGTTACAGTAATCCATCTCAAGACACAAATATAAGTATACGAATATCATAGGACCTTACCTTTAGGTCGAAGACTAGAAGGCGTGTGTATAAGGACGCTTAGATGGTCATCTTAAGATCTTTGGAGTCTTGTTGCATCTAATCGCAAAGGATAGGGAGTTGTCGAGCACTTATCGATTTGAACAATATTTCAGTTGTATAATTCATATAAGCTGCCTTATCTTAGTTTAAGACTTGTTAAACTTATGAGGATATGACTATGATGAATCCTTTCTTTTAACAGGATTATGACCCCAAAATCCCATCGCCCAAGACCGCAAACTATTCATTTGTTAACTTCACCGACAAACGAGTTTGTTAAGGAAGAGGGTCCTGTGCGCCCTCCTATACGTCCAGTTAGGCCAAGTAATCCAAAAGAGAGTCAACATCAGGAACTATCCCATCTCAACCACCTGCGGGTCTTGTTGGAACACCCCCATCAAATGCACACATGAAGCCCCACCTGGCGATGTTATTAACCAGCTGACTACCATCATACAACAACAACAGTCTTCGATCGCCACACTGTTAGAAGCTCTCCAACATAATATGCATGCATTGGCCTCGAAGACTGAAGAAGTTAGTAGGGCAGATCTATTTGAAAGGTTTCAGAGGCTAAGGCTACCGTCCTTCTCAGGAGCACCAGATCCAGTTCTATAGCAAAACACTAGCTGAATAGAATGGCCAAGATGATGAAACCGCTAGATTGTTCGGACGCCCAAAAGTTTATTCTCGCCACTTATGCCTTGGAAGGCGAGGCTGATATATGGTGGGGAAAGCGTGTTAAGAAGGGTCTCATTTGATTCTGAATGGACCTGGACTGAGTTTAAGAAGAGGTTCAATGAAAAATACTTTCCTCCGTGCTATCGTCACAAGAAAATATCTGAGTTTCTCAAGTTGGAACAAGGGGATACGACAATGTCTCAATATGAAGCGCGCATTGACGAATTGTCACGATATGCACCAAAGGCTATTAAGGACGAGGAATATAAATTGCAAAAGTTTAAGGAGATCTCTGACCCGAAATTCAGTCAAGATTGTGCACTTTCGACATTACTGACTTCGCTGACATCATGGACAAAGTCATGTGAATAGAAAAGGACTTCGAACGTATGGCCAAACATATAATCTTATTCGAGGTATTCAGCAAGTAAAGCTAGGTCGGCGCCATCTGCATCTCACATGCCTGAGAAAAGGGTGAGATGTGAATCTCACCCAATTCATTCTTCAAGTTAGGATAAACTCTACAGCTATTGTGGTAAACCAGGTCATATCTTAAGGCGGTATTTCAAGAAACAACGAGATGAGAGGACTTCTTCGAATCCTGTTCAAGCCTCGCGACCTCAAGTACGAGAACGAAGAACTCATCGCATGTATGCCTTGGATATACCGAACCCTGAGCAAGCCCACCAAGGTACGATTTTTATAAATCTTCCTTAGTAGTTATAAGGTAGTTCGTAAGGATTATAAATTTTTGAGAATGCGTAGTAATGCGACTAAAACAATTAGAAATAATTAAATTATAGATTTTAGGATAGCACCCCAGATAACTAAATTGCAATGTTGAAGCGTAATGAATCATTTAGGCTTATTCTTTAGGGAAGTAGGTAATTAAATAACATATCTCAAAAGACTGAAATGATCAGGAACAAGAATCGACGGAACCATGTTTAAGCGAAGTATACGTGGTTTGACGTGAATTCTAAATCTTAATGATTACAATGATCTCAATGCCCTAATCAACCAAAAGATCCATACTCACTGGGATTAAGAAGGATACTAGTAAACTCACAGCCCGGCCAGGCAAAAGTTTGGTGTACCAGTCTCAAACCTACTATAACCGTCCTTCCATGTTGCCTAAATAATTAGAACATGAGATTTCTCTTACATAGTAGTAAGATATCCACGATTCCATTTAATATAGAAGTGTTGAATTTTGAGGACGAAATTCTTTTTAAGGGGGTAGATTGTAACACCCGGTTCTTTCCAGTACTCGAGTGTTACCATGAGAACATAATTCGATCTAAGCACAACTTGATGTATCTGAACGTTCGCCGTCATTTTGGTTTGATCTAATGGTTAGGATAGACCAACCCAATCATTTGTTAATTATTAAGAGGAGCCATCACATCTTTTAGGATGTAAGTTACATCATCTACCGTTCAGTGCATCCTTAGTAGCTTGAATGATAATCCACACCTAAGCCATATGACCCAACGTAAATCTGACCATTGGGATAACACTGGTCCAAAGAATCTATCCATCCATTGATTCCCAAAATGGGTCATCACATTATCCCAAAACCTATTTTGATCATCTCATTAGACAAATCGAATCGTTAATTGGGCCCTATGAACCACTCTGGACGAAATCTAGGATTGAATGGTTGAAAAGGCTATAACCCTACTATTAGTGCCCACATGGACAGTTACTGGACTCACAGAACCCTTAATGTGTAATTGGAATTGATATGCCCGTTAGATCAGTAGAGATCAAGAGTTAAAACAGATATCCACTTAATAAGGTCCACTTGGGTTATGGATGTAACGCCCTGAAAATCGGGGGTCGAGCATAAACTCAACTCCCGAGTTCCAACGCATCACTTATGCAATAAAATGAATGATGATTGAATGTTGTCGATATTAGTGTAGTGAACATGAGTGAGATTAAGCCAAATAGGATATCATACTCCAGAGACAAGTGAATTAGCAAGCGGAAGACTGTGATAGATAAATAAAATATATAAACTGTGGTGAGTTTCCAGAGTATGATAATATTACCAGGTTAAATAATTACAAGTACAATTCTAAAATATACCAAATGTGTAAGGTCCTCTAGTCAACATCCCTGTAACCCCGATCAAGACACGGCTCACATGAAGCCGCCAGAATACAGCAAATACAAGCAAGCATCATTGTCATTGAAAAGGTTCGGCTCCGCCTCATAAGCATCGCCGACACCTGCAACTACGGAGTCTGGTTGGTGTTGCAAACACCGTCCCGTAACGTGGGAGTGAGTGATCACTCAGTGTAACAATAAAGCATAGGTTAACATGTTATCAATTCAGTCAAGCAGTAATGATAAAGCAGTACAATCAAACACTCCTAACTACTCTTATTAATGCAAGTATGAATGCAGTCATGATGCATGCCCTCACCACACACCCTCCCTCGTGCGACACCATCTTACGTTCGCGGCATGCTTGCATTCCTCAGTGCTCCACATCTTCCAGGCACATGCAATGCGATGATGAGCATGATTACCGAATTGTTATTAGTCCATTTCAAACAGCAGGATTGAGAAACTAAGGTACCTCCCTTGTATCATTCCCAAACATGATCCATTCTAGGGTCGTCAGTCCTAGTTAATCTCATACGATAATGTGTTTTTAGGTCGCTGCAAAGGCTGCCGGGGCTGTTACATGCATTCGTTACACCACTCCACCATCACCTTTTTAACGGTTCATCACTAAATTGATACAGGCCTAGTTCATACTCTATTCACCGCGGCAAAACTCGTCGCCTCACTGCAAATTTAGAGTATGCTCGAGGTCACTACAAAGGGCTCGTCACCAATCAGTGTAGGCCGACAGCTCGAATATAGTGTCCCATACCACCATAATCGGCTCATGAGTCTGGTTGCTCAATGGACACTACGGGGAGGCACGTGGCCCCAGCGTAGGCCGACAGCTCGACCATGATGTCCCATACCACCATGCCCGGCTCATGAGCCTTAGCGGATCATGGTACCATGGTTAACGGAATTTCACTGGTAAGTTTGGTACCCTAGGTTCAAGCAGAGGCGTCCAAACATGGTGAACATACAAAGACAGATCGGGTTACTTGACGAGCTCGATTAGCTCGAACGCACAACAAGTTGAACGATATGAAGCGCATAAGCACTTCGCATGGCCGACCACTATCGCCAACCGAAGTACGACTCGAGTTCGTCGAACACATCTCACGTGGCAAATGAATCTTAGCCACGAATTCAATCCCGTTACCGATTGCCTGGACTATAATCATAGCCCCAAACACAATCAATTCATGATCAGAAGCATGTAGAGTAAAGAAGAATAAACAAAGTAATTCAAGCATGGTGACAAACATGTCATAAAACATGTAATAAAGCACAATATAAACAGGAAATACAAACACCTATATTTCATAAGTAAGCGGTTAAACAAGCAACACGGAGGAAATCATATACATCTCTAAGGTAGCTAAGAATCCTATCTCAACACCCTTATACATTACAATTTACTAACTACTAATTCAGACATTTCAACAAACACTTTAAACTACATACATCAACATACATGACGTATGTTGATCACATAGGTATAAGGCCAAATCCTTTCACCGAGTTACCTCAATTATAACATGCGTGCACCCACGACAGATAGTCATGGCAAGCAGGAATCCAAGTTCCATGTTCATTCAGTCATTTCAACAAACACTTGGGTTACACGTTTTAGCATATATAGTGTATATTGGTCGTGGCATGATTTAGGCCAAATCCTTTCGTCAAAGGGGTGTCACATATACAACAATCATGTATCCATGACAATCAGTCATGGCGAGCATGAATGCGAATTCTATACTCATTCGGTCATTTTCACAAACACTTAGAATACACTATTTCAACATACATAGTGTATATTAGCAAAACATGTATTAGGGCGAGTCCTTTCACCAAACAAGTATTTTACACATATATAATATGTTCATACAGCAAATAATCATGGCAAACACATTTCCAAAATTTATATGTATACGGTACTTTCTACAAATACCTAGAATATGTAAAATTTCATATTCCACGTCTTTAATCCAAACGGAAAATAGACAGCACTTTGTACATGTGCAATTGCATGCAGATCATGAATCTATCATTATCTGACATTGAAAGCGTTGAAAACCATAACCTATACACCTAAAGTTCGCACCTTTTGTCGTAGAATCGAAACGGAGTCGATAAATTCGTTAAGCTTTAGTATACGGTAGTTTGGCCACCTATAGAACGAAATAGGTTAGCTATTTCATAACCTACAACTATCAAAACTCCAAATCAGTTTAGGGTTAGGGTTTCTTACCTAAAAATGACGCCGGAATCGCCGGGAAAGCGATTAGAAGGAAGTGGTGGAGCTTGGATACGGCAGGAAGAATCTCCCACACTTTCTGTCTCTTTTCTCCCTTCTCTCCTAGGGTTTTTCTCAAATTCGTATGGCTGAATGAGAGAGGGTTTTAAGGTCCTTATATAGCCTAAAAATTCACCAAAATAGACTTCAGGTCAAGGTATACTTAGGTTATAACCAAAGCGGGTCAGTTTCAGCTCAACGGAGGACTTCTGGCGGGCCCCCTTGAGCCAAAGGTCGGACTTAAGCTCACTGACATTGGATTTAAGTTTGGCTAAGTTTTCGTTTCAGTCGGATTCCCAGATCATGCGTAGCGGACCAGTTTCAGTTCAACGGTCAGCGGATCTCGATCGGAGATTCCGAGTACATGGACATGTGTATGAAATTTCCCCTGATCCGAGGGTGTATTTGGGTCAGATTCTGATGGTCAGGTTGCTCAATACTGATCCGCAAGTGAGACGTGCCAGATTTCATAAATTCATATTTTATTTTGAATTAATTTCACATTTCTCACACTCTTCACTCCAAGCTCAAGCGAATAGCACTGGGACACTATCTGGATTTGATTTCCGAGATGGTTGTCAAGCCTAGCAAGGCAGTCCTAATTTCTTAACTTCGTGTTAATCAGACTTCCAACGTGCGGTCCAGATCTGATACGGAGTTTCAAGATGCTCCCGAGAGCAACCGAGTAATGAGATTGATCCTAGATTTTAGGGTAACCTAGCGTCAATGATTCTACAAGTTTTAGGTCTTGCAGATCGTATTTAAAGTGATTGGTGCTAATTTCACAGGTACTCTAGTTTAACACTAGCTAATTCTCACCTAATTTCTAAAGGATTTAGACCTGAGTGATTTCTGTTTGAGGTGGTACATAGTCCTTTGTAGTAATGTTTAGTTTATATATTGTTCTTCATCACCTAAACTTTAAGATAGTGTCTAGGGTGAAAGTACTTAGAAAAATTGAAAGAACAAGGTGGTGAAGGGTGGGATTTGTGAAGGAAATGGGTTCAAAAGCGGTTTTAGACTTTGGGATTGAGTTCTGACAAGTTAATAAGGTGTTAGGAGCGACCCATTGCCTAAGGACGTCTAATTCCAAGTTGGCAAAAATCCGAGATGTTATCTACCTCATAGTCATATTAGTGGCCCATCTTAAGTTATTTGGGCTAATGGGTGGGTTAGATTTCATGTACACATCCCGGTGGATCACTAACAATCTATGTTGGGGCAATCCACCTACAATTCAAGACCCCAAGTCACAAGTATGCCCCACCTTTGGCCAAAGGCCCTAAGAGGACCCACAGAACTTGATGAACGGTGTAGATCTGTCAAAAGAAATATAGAGGACCCCACACTAGTTCGCATGTGCACAGATGGTGCACACCCGCTGTGCACCAGACCAGGAAACCCGGTCAATTGGGTTTGACTCGATGGAAGCAGTCAGAAAACGGGAGGCTTTCCCGCCTTTAGCTCTTTCAAATGGACCATATCCATTTGCGAAGGATCGCGGCCCACCTTGAAGGTCTTTCTGATGATCCAAACGGTCCATCCTATAGGGAACCCAAATACATCTAACCCCTGACAGTTTCACCCATTGGATCACATAGATGTGCACACGACTTCGAGCATGAAACATCCATGTGCGGCTAGTTTTTTGAAAATGGAAAGATTCTGTTTTTCCTTGCCTTTACACGCTGGCAATCCACATGCGTTGCCTCCTGACTACCCAGCCATTCGTTGCAATCCATCTCAGCCCTTTAAAGTAGGGCTTCCCTCGGCTATGCTTGAAGCTCTCTCCTACCACAGCTGTTGAAGCCAAACACTTAAGGGTTGCTAATCGTCGTCCATTCAGTGGGTCCCACAACGATCATAAGACTCATCCACACCATCTAAATGCCCTGGGTCACAAGATCATCCATAGGATCCAAATCCATCATTGGAGGAGGAGGAGTCTTCTCTGTTGGCTGAAAGGACCCATCACTCGAGATGGGGCCCATTCATCAATCCGAGTTGTCCAGTAGGTGGACCAGGAACTCAGAATTTCATCCCTGGCGTCTGATAAGGGCGATGCAGATGAGGGGCATTAATCCATTCATATGATCGGGTTACTCGGATTAGAGCTGACCGTGTAACTAACTGGGATTAGTGGGGTCAGGTGCATTAGGAAACCAATTAAAATAGCCCTACTTAAGCTCTCTTTAGCTAGGGCTGCCATCCAAAATGAATAAAAGAAAAAAAAATGAGAGAAGGTGAGAGCACCGCTGCCGCACTATATCAGCTCGTCCCAAGTCTGGACGTGTCTTGTCGATTCGTCTCAGCCTAGGGATCGCTGGACACCGTACAAGAAGAAAATGGAGAGAAATAGAGAAGGGAGAAAATATAAGAGAGGAAGCGAGAGAGAGTTGTTTGAGACATTGCTGCTGCACCAGCTCAATTCTAGCTGGGTTGCGGATTCGCTCAGACTCGGCCAAGCTGCTATCTAAGTTGGGTCCTCCATCGATCCAGAGAGCGAGAGAGAGTAGGAAGTGAGAGGGAGTCTGAGTCGGGCCGAGGTGTTGCACCAACCCGACTCAGCCGAGTCAAGCACGGTGCAGGAGCTAGCTAGCCCAGGGTGCTTGTCTAAAAGAGAAGAAGGGAAGAAGCAGGAGAAGAAGAGAGAGGAAGGAGAAAGAAGGGAGGAAGAAAGAAAATGAGGGAGAGAGTGAGGATACTTGTAAAACCCGTATCCTAGTTCGTACTGTTCCGATGAATCCTGCGATCCTTTCCGTCGAAGTCCGGCAGTCCGTGACTGATAATTGATGTTGCGCACGACCGTAAGTCGTATCCTTTAAATTCGAGTCGGTTTAATCCGAGACCCATACCGTTGTGACCGCGCCGTCACCGCGATTCTAACGCCGCGTCTCATGCGCCAATCCGACGCTTAGATCATAAGATGCGGACCATACATTATAATAACCGTGGACCGCACATTGCGGGACCCACCCATCCCATGTGGCACCAATCCCTAGGTAATTATGAGGGTGATGGATGACATCACCCTAAGCTATAGCCACCCTACACCCCTAGCCTAAGCTATAGCCACCCTACACCCCTAGCCTAAGCTATAGCCACCCTACACCCCTAGCCCTCTTACAAGCATTTAATGCTAGCCACCCTCTCTTACAAACAATCATGGCCTACCTAAGCTACACTCTTCCTCTCTCCTTATCTCTCTCTCTCCCTCTCTTTCCATTCACATTTTTCCAAGCAACCCAAGTGAGAGAAAAATCCCACGTTGGGAGCCTTCCATGAGAAAGAAAACAATGCATGTGTAAGGCCCACCTTTCCCTTCCCAAAACCTCTCATCTTAGCCCTTGATTTTTCCATCACCACCATCAAAGTGAAGCACAAGGAGATAGGCTTTCCAACGGACCAAAGAGATCAACCGGTGGGTGTTTTGATAGGGTAGTTTTCATGCTTTCTTAGATGGGCCAAGTGAGGCCTACCGATCAATGGTATGGATCTCACTTGGGACCCTAAGATGTGGCCAATGGCCCACTTTGATTATTTTTTTATGTATGATGGAATGCAAGGGAGGGCCCATAGTGTCGGGGTCCCTCCATCACACGTGTGTCCCACTCTTTTTCTCTCTCCCTCTCTCTTTACATTTTTCTTTTCTTGTGATGATATAGTTGTGTGGCCCACTTGGATGGACCCCACGAAGGAGCATGCATTGGAATCCAAACCATCTAAAGGGGGGCCCACTTTATATATATATGGTAACCACACCACCTCACCATATGTGGCCCACCTATAAAGGGCCCACCTTAGGTGCATTGCTCGCCCAAACAAAAAAAAAATAAAGGAAAGAGAGTCCAGAGACTCTCTGGACGTTTGAAACAAAAGGCAAAAAAAAAAAAAAAACGCCTTTCTAAGGCATTGGAAGTGGGTCACCTTTATAGGACCCACCTTGATGTATATATTCAATCCAAGCCGTCCATCCCCTTTTTCACCTCATTTTAGGCGTTGAGCCAAAATAGCAAGGTGATCTGATCACTGGGTGGGCCATACCCTCTAAAACCATGTAAAGACACGCCTGAACCTATAAAAGTACTTGGTGGGACCCACCTGGAGTTTGGATGTAGCTGAAACTTGGTCTGGACGGCCAGACTAGTGGGACACACATAATGGGCGGTCTGGATTATGAATCACAGGGCCCCATTTACAAAAAAAAAATAAATAAATAAAAAAAATTAAAAAAAAATATACGGCAGCAGCAGCGCTGCTGCCGCTGACAGCGCCAGAGGCGCAGGCCGCGCGTGCGCGTGCAGCGGGCGGACGCCAGGGCTCCACGGCCCTCAGCCGTGGGCCCCACCATGATGTATATGTGTGTATCCACACCGTCCATGAGGTGGACCACCCTGTAAGGTGGGTCCCCTCCGAAAATCAGGCCGATCCACGGCTCAGGTAGCCCACACCACAAGAAACAGCTGTGATTGAATTTCATTCACGTTGAAACTTTTGGGGCCCACAGAAGTTTTGAAGCAAGCTGGTATTTGTTTTCTTCCTCCACCCAGGTCTCTGTGACCTTGTCAACAGGTTGGACGGCAAATAAACGTTACAGTGGGCCCCACCTGGGACCCACGGTGATGTATGTGTTGCATTCCCACCGTCCAGACGGACGGTGGGAGCTTGATGCATGTGTTGTAACCCACCGTCCAGTGGACGGTGGGGCCCCTGTGCATGTGTGTGCACACGTGTGGGTGGGTGCCTGTGTGTGTGTGAGTGTGTGTGACGTGTGTGTATGTGTGATATATATATATATATATATATATATATATATATCTTGTATCTATATGTATATATAATATTATATCATATATAATATTGTATATATATATTATATATATATATATATATATATATATTATATATATTATATGATTATTTTTATATTATAAGGGATGGTGGGCCCTCATGTGGACCCCACCATGATACTTGTGTTGCATCCAAACTGTCCACCATTTGGCAAGCTTGTATTAAGGCTTGGGGCCAAAAATAAGATAGATCTAGTTATCATGTGGGACCACACTGTTTAGTGACGATTGAACGTCCACCATTAGACCCTTGGGCCACCAAGTTCTTGGTGACCCTATGAACAGATTGTATGAGAAATAAATGTTATGGTGGGCCCTAGGAATTTTAATGGTGGAATTCTTTATCACCACTTACATTGGTGCGGCCCATTGATGTGGCCCATTTAATATGTATACGGCCCACTTGGTATATATAAGGCCCATGTCGTGAGGCCCATCTTGTGTAATTGTGGCCCGTTGTTGAGACCCACCTTGATGTATACATGGCCCATGTGTTTAGGCTTATTCAATGTATTTGTGGCACATGTTACGAGGCCCATTGTGATGTTCAAAGGCCCATGGGATATGGCCCATTGCAATGTACCTAAGGCCCATTAATGTGGCCCACTTGATTTATATAAGGCCCATATGATGCGACCACTTGATGTATCCAAGGCCCAACGGGAGGTCTTTTGGGTCCATTGCAATGTATGATTTCCCCATGGTTTGTGTAATGATGTCTTTATAGCGGGCTATGCCTTGGGAGCAATGTTGGTTTGACGTCCACATTGTAGAATAATGTTGGTTTAATGCCCGCATTATAACGCTCCCTAGGGCCCATTAGTAGGCCCACATTTGTTGATAGTTCACCACTTTATAACATGCTTAGTATAGCTCCATGATTCATGCCCATACGCATCATATGTATGCTTGATATGAGTAGTGACTGAGCATAGCATACGCCATTGGGCAGACCACTTAGGGGACTCCTTATGAGGCAGAGTGCCCCACATTATCGCATTGTACCCGCATGGGTTGCTGCATGATTTGACGGTGTGATTCATGCATCTCGCATATGTGTGACTTGATCACTGCACGCCCTAGCGACATAAGGGCCGTGGCTCCACAGGCACATCGTGGATGACCGTATCGGATACCGGAAATACTTTGTTCTAGCACTGTGGGCACTTAGGATGTCCTTGGGTGAGAGTCCCAGAACTTTTTGGTACCAGGAGATGCTCCAACGTCTAGACCGAGTGGATACATGAGCGCCCGAGTGCCAAATACCAGTAGGCCGCGTCTCCCACTGTGTCGTGGTCGGTTGGAAGGGGGTGTGGCCTTATCCGCCTGAGTGAGGGGGCTATACGCTAGGCTGAGTTTGACCAGCTCGCGAATGTGTCCGCTATCGACGAGCCGGGTAGGTATTGGCAGACTACTGGTCAGGCGGATAGTGTGGTCTCTTCCACTCGCTTGACTGTGCAGCTAGGGAGGAGGCAGTCAGTGTGAGGTGTATTGGACCCCGGTGATATCCTGAGTGGAACTGTACTGATATGTATACTTATGGAGTACTGACATGCTTGATTTGCATCTCGCATATGACATTGGCTACATAGGCCTCACATTGCATGGCCTTGGTATGGCCGATCGCATTCATGCCTTGCATTACATGGCTCTGGTTCAGTTGATAGCATTCATGGACTTGTCGCATACTTCCGCATTACTCTGATACTGTACACTTGGTGTTTGCCATGCGCACACACTTACACCACCCTCTAAGCTTTTGTAAGCTTATGCACGACCGTTGCGTGCAGGTAGCGTTGGACAGCATCAGCACTGAGGCAGGAGCGCGCATCAGATCCTTTGTGGAGCCTTTTCGACTATACTGTATTTCCCTTCCCGCATTGTACTAAAAAGTTTTTGATATAGTGGATATGTGTTGATGTTGTTTTGTGATTTGGTTATGCTTGTGGTTATGCTCCATTACAAAAAAATTTCAGACTGAAAAATCCTCCTTGTAAGATCCCAGGATCGGAATCTGGCGTATGGGCGTTAGGATCCGAGAATGGGGTATTACGGAGGCTGTCGGCGCCGGATTCGGCGATCGGGAATTTTGTGAGCCCGGTTTCCGAGTTTGGGGCGTGACAATACTGTCCTCATTCTTCTTCTTGTCCGCTGTTGTACCAGGCCACTGCCAGGTCTGGGCTGATCAGGATCGAGTTACGTGCGTCTGGTCCCATCCAAACACCATCTAGACTAGGTTTTCTTGTTGGACATTTCAGCAATAGGAGCAAGAGGAAGAAAAGGGAAGAGAGAAGAAGGAAAAACGAAGGAAGAAGAGAGAGCTTGGGTCGAGGTGTTATTGGGCCGAGTAAACTCGACCCATCGATTATAGAATTGAGTTTAGGCCCTAGTTTAGACTATCCAGGCCGGCTATTGGACATTCCAACAAGAAGAAAATAAGAGAAGCAAAAGAAGAGTAAAAAAGAGAAGGAGAGGAAGAGAAAGGAAGGAAAAGGGGGAGAGAGAGATATGGGTTGTTGTTACACATGCTGAGTCAACTCGGCTGAGCTGTCGGGCCAACTCGACAGATCTATGCATGTGGAACTGAGTTGACCCAGTTCGGGATGAGTTGGTTCAATACGGGGCAGGCAAATTGAGCCGACTTAACTTAGTTTACCAAGGTATGCCTAATTCCTTCATTTTAGGGTTCTAATATTATCTTGAATTAAAACAATCTATTCTTAAATCTTCTTGTGAGATGTAGGGATTTTAGATTCCAAGCATTGCTCTAGAACCTTATAATCGGGCCGAGTTGTGTGGGAATCAACATGTTTGAGAGATTTGAAACTTTCCTCTGAACATTTGGAACCTTGGAACTTCTACTCAGAGGTGAGGACTCACCCTTTGAGCTTCGCACTTAACTTCATTAATCTAATCATAGATGATGCCTTAATCCCTCTCATTTAATATCTCTTAAGTTACTTAATTGAGTTACTGAACTTATTATGTGAAATTATGAATATGTGAATATGATAATATGTTGCGCACCTAATTCCTGTGTTAGATAATGAATATATCCCTTTAATTATAGCAAGCATAAATGGTTGATGATAACATGTCATCTTTAGTTGTACATTGTTATTAACTATCTGTTTGCCATCTGCGATTAAGTGATGTAATGAATGAAACCTATCATGAGCTCAACCATCTTATGGTCTATATTTGACTTACACAGATTGGATCGCATATTTGCCTTACATGGCTTGGATTGCATATTTCCCTTACACGGCTTGGACCGCACATTTGCCCTCGTAGTTTTGATGGATTATTGGTGCCCTTTTGTAACTTGTTGGTTTTCTAGCCATCTTGCGGTGTTCATCGTATTTTGATTTTCTAGCCATCTTGGAGTGGGAGTTCATTTATCGATTTCCTAGCCATCTTGCAATGTTCACGTACGATATGATTTCCGGGTGGTCTAGAGTTTGCATGTTGCTTGTCTTTTCATCTTGTGATGTTCAGTCGTACCGTGATTTCCGGGTGGAGCGGGTTTCGCTTAGCGATTTCTTAGCCATCTTGCGATGTTCACGTACGATATGATTTCCAGGTGAAGTAGATGTTTGTATGTTATTCTCTCTTCATCTTGTGGTGTTTAGTCGTACTAATGATTTCTAAGTGGAGAGAGAGTTTGTTTATCGATGTTCTAGCCATCTTGCGGTGTTCACGTACGATATGATTTCCGGTGTGGGTAAGTAGAAGTTTAAAGCTTGATTTTCTAATCATTTTATAGAGTTTGTAAGATTGATTATTTGACTATCTGACACGTCCCCTTTCATTGCGATTTCTATTACATTTCCTTAGTGTTAAGATTATATTAACTAGCTTATTTCTAAATATATATTATGATTTTAAATTGCGTTATTTAATATGTCTCTTCTTATACATTGCGATTTATGTTAGATTATGAATGATGAGTGTGTAATCTTAGAGGGTGCTCCTCACTGCGACAGCCATTGTCGCTATCAAACCGTAACAGTTGATGCAGGTGTAGAGCGAGCCAATGTTGTTCACTGGATCGCTAGAACAGATCGGGTAGCTGAGGAGCTAGACGGGGTCCCTACGGCCCATGTTGAGTTCTATCATTAGGCTATAGATTCCTATTTTTATTTAACAAACTTTGTTATTTAGGATTGTATAATTCTTATATGAGCGCTACATTTGGATTTTTGTTATGGTTGGAATGTTTTTATATAATGCATGGTTTACTCTAGCTACATTTGCTGCTAACTCTGATTAATAATAAGTGGTTCAAATTTACACTGAATTTTATAGGCTAACACTCGGTTTTTGGAGAACGAATCATATACTCAATTTTCAAAAACTGGGGCATTACGTATGGGTCGGATCTTGATTAATAAACCAAATCAACCCAGTCAATCATTTAGCCTAAGAACCAATGATCTAGAGTAATCATGATCGAATCACCATTTTCGCTAATTTCGAATAGGTCACACTATGAACTTAGTTAATCCAGACCCTAACAACCGCGCCCAGAAATCTCCCTGCCTATTCATTCGAAAAGTGCCCCGATTATCCGAACAAGCTCCAAACCGCTCGTTAGTGGCCCACTAGTTCCGAAATTATAGAATAATGTCCATCTCACTGGCCCACGCTGTCCATCTATCAATTGAGTGGGACCCACCTTACTGTATGTATGTTGTCCCCACACCATCCATCTGGACGATGCAGCTATGGGACTCGCCATGATGTATGTTTTTTTCTCCATGCCATCCATCTACTGGTGGTCCCACGTCAGCAGTTGTGTGGGCCTGGTCATGAGGTAAGTGTTAATCCAAACCGTCCATCCACTTGCAAATCGTCTTAAGGCTTGAGATGAGGATAAGGCAGATCTACCTATCAGGTGGACCACACTACAAAATTCAGTGAAAGATTGAACGTCCACCATTGAAACCGTTTTGGGGTCACAGAAGCTCTAGATCAATATGTAATTTGTTTTTCCCCTTAATCAGGCCTTCGTGACCTTCTGAACAGATTGGATGGAAAATAAACGTTATGGTGGGCCCTGTGGATTTTAATCAGCGAGAATCATTATCTCCACTGTTACTTGTGGTATGGTCCAGATGATCTTTCAATCGTCATCTCCGCCGTTATTTAGGGTGTGGTCCAGATGATCTTCCAATATGATTCATTTTAGGGTAATGCTCTATAATGGTCTCTAAAAAATAGATGAATGGTGTAGATAGTCCCACTAGGTCGATGGGCCCACTTGATGTATATGAGGCCTATTGTCGCGGCCCATCTTGATGTATATGAGTCCCATTGTTGCGACTCACTTGATGTATAAGAGGCCCATTGTTGTGGCCCATTGCAATGTATATAAGGCCCATGAGATGTGGCCCATTGTGATGTATATGCGGCCCGTATTTGAGGCCTATTGTGATGTATATGTGGCCCATATTTGAGGCCCATTGTGATGTATATACAGTCCGTGTAATGAGGCCCAGTGTGATGTATTCAAGGCCCATGGGATGTGGCCCAATGCGATGTATATGAGTCCTTGTATGAGGCCCATTATGATATGTATTATGCCCATGTGATGCGGCCCATTGTGATGTATTTGAGGCCCATATGATACAACCCAATGGGATGTGTATTGGGCCCTATGTGAGGCCATGGGCCCACTATATGTTAGGCTCTATGTGGGCCACTCCTGGGAGCAATGTTGGTTAAATGTCCACATTGATGGGCAATGATGGTTAAATGTCCACATTGTGACCTTCCCTTAGGCCTTGTTAAGCTCATTCTCATCATTCTCTAAGTAAGTTAACTCAAATCTTTGGGCCTCATTAATGTTGCATGGTCCATCATCGCCGTAGACGGATGGCTCCATGCTACCAGATTTGGCATAACCACGGCTGAGGGCCGATCTTTATAGTATAATTTAGATCGGTTGTTCATCTATGGACCCCACCTTGCATATATGTCGATTATCGAGGTCGATTATCGATGTCGATTATCGATGCCAGTTATCGATATCGATTATGAGTATGTGATAACATAGCATCATGATACATGCACGTACACATCATCTGCATGTTTGTTATGAGATGTAGTTGACCATTGCATATGACATAGGGCAGGTTGTTTATGGGACTCCCTGATAGGCGAAGTTATCCCACATGAGCGCACAGTCTGTGCAGGATTAATGCGTGATTGGACTGTGTGACTCATGCATCTCGCATTTTAGGATATGACTACTATACGCCTAGCGATATCAGGGCCGTAGCCTCCACAAGCATATCGTGGATGGCCAAATGGGACACCAAAATCTTTTTCTACATGGGGTGTTATAGATGTCCCTGGGTGAAACTCTCTATACCCCCGTGGCCAGGAGACGCTCCAACATCTAGACCGAGTGGATACGTGAGCGCCCGAGTGCCAAATACCAGTAGGCCCCGTCTCCCACTGTGTTATGGTCGGTTGGAAGGGGGTGTGGCCTTATCCGCCTGAGGCAGACTACTAGTTAGGCGGATAGTGAGGTCTTTTCCACTCGCTAGTTGTTCGACTAGGGAGGCGGCAGCCATTGTGGAGTGTACTAGACCCCGGTGATATCCTAGAGATGTACAGTACTGATGTGTGAACTTATTGAACAGGAGTTGCATGCTCAGCATGTTACTCATTCATTTATTCATTCACTATCCACTCGGGCTGGTGGTGCACAACTAATTGTTGTTTACCTTCTCAATGGCCAGGATTTCGGTTGAAGCGCGTGACTAACCTGAGATCAAAGTTTACCACATTGAATCTAGCTATCCAAATTTAGGTCTGGGACTGGTTTGGATAGAAGTCCCTTGTGATGGACCCCATAGCCTACGATATTAAGTACTATCATCCCGACTTGACACTCCAGCTTGGTCATTTCATTCACACCACATATGCATTGCATCCTCAGTATATGATATTTAGCTTACTATATCTCCACATTGCATACTTGGCACTTACCTTGCGCGCACACTTACACCACCCTCTAAGCTTTCTATAAGCTTATGCATGATAAATGCGTGCAGGTGGCATTAGGTCGCAGCAACGTTGAGTTTGGTGCGTGCAGCTGTCTTCTTCTGGAGCTTTGATTTTCGATATATGTATTTCCCTTTCAGCACTATATTCAACTGTTTATATTAGTAGATATGTGATGATGATGTTGCCTTTGTGATTTGGGTAAACTTGTGGTTATGCTTCTTACGAGATAAATGTACGTTAGAAAATCCTCCTTATAGGATCATAGGATCAGAATCTAGCGTATGGGTGTTGGGAGCCGAGAATGGGGTACTACAGAGGCTGTCGGCAACGGATTCGGCAATCGGGAATTTTGTGAGTCCAGTTTCCAAGTTTGGGGCATTACACACCAACTACTTGAGAGAAATTGGCACTCCCATCTGATGGATTGATTGGATCTTCCATTTCTACGATAGTAGACTAGACCATTTATTGGTCTTTAAAATGCCAGAATATGATCAATTAACTAGAATGTGGATACTATAATCAACAGAATCCATTTGAGTTCCATTGTGTACCACCGAGAACATCTCCAACATGTCATTCCATATTTTAGGGAGATCTACACCACTAATTAGGAGGCCCTCACAAAAATCAAATGGTCTTATTATGGTATCCTTCAACCATCACAATGCATGTTGGCCCATTCACATGATAGTTCACCACATGAACATGGCCAATTAGTATACACATTACTGCACACTAATGTCTGCATTGCATGGATCTTCCCAAGCGTCTATGTTTCTAGCATTTTCCTTTCTCTCAGTAGAACTTCCTTTTCAAACAAGTGGTGATGGAATTTGTCCAAATGGATGGAATCTTAAAGTTAGAGGGGGAAATTATAGGCTGCTCAGCATTATAACACATAATGTGCAGCTAGCACCTCAGCTGTAAACATGGCACCTACTTCATATCCAAACCACCCAAGTATTGGGACCCACTGTAGACCCACCATAAATGTTAATCCATGAATTCAACTAAAAATATGAGCCCAAGTATCCCATATTTGGACAAAGTAGCTTGTAGATGAAATTAAACAAAATTTCTAATCACAGGTCTGTTCATGGTATCTATTTATTGGATATGACCAATCTACAACGGGTTACACTATTTGGACAGTTTGGATTTAAGCATATGTGTACAAATCAAGGGATGAGAATGTGGTCCTGCAACACCTATATATATTACTTGTATAGTATCTCGTATTACGTGGTGGCAGCAAGCAAGAGGTTTCTTAATCCCATGGGCATGTTTAAGGCAACCCTTCTGCATGCTATCACATGTGTCGATGTTGTCTGAGGCCATCCATCAGGTGGGTCTCACCATGTAGATGCCCAAAACCAAAAATCAGACCAGCTGACTTGTCATATATGGCATTATGTTAGGACAAGCGAATAGCTTCAAACCCACTTTCTAAAACAAAACAATCAGGCCAATTGACTCGTCTTGAGTCATAAAAAATACAATATGTTCCAGTAGCTGTACAAAATTATTCATCCTGAACCTAATAAAATGAACCACCAATGATAGAAATATAACAAGGGACTCAAAGAATTCCAGAGTCTAAGAATATATATATATGTTTTCCATTACACTTTTACTATGAAGTTCAAGAAATAGAAAAAAAAAAAAAAAACTAAAAAGATATAGCCAAACTTGATTTCCATGTTAACCTTTTATGCTTTGATTTTTTTTCGTATGATGAACTCCTTATTGAATGCTTGCAATTTAGATGCCATAGCAATATATCAACAAAGTTGTTCATGGGAAATAATGCTTTAGATTCTTGCTTTGTTCAGAAAAAAAGAGCTTCATGCATGTTTTTCAATCTCAAGAATTATGGTAGATGGTTGTCATTTAATAAAAATATCGAATATGATTAGAATGGCAATGAATAAGGTTATATCAAGTTATTGCCGTTATTTTAAGCTTTTATCCATCATATCTTTGTGACTTTTGGGAGTTACTTTCCATTATTTCATTCTTTTTCTATATATTTTCGATATTTGCTCTTCCCCCCCCCCCCCCCCCCCCCCCCCCCCGCGCGCGCGCGCGCGCGTCCCGTTTAGGAATTTATATTGAACAAGTATAGTCATTCCACTGAAAATGCTTGTTCTTTATGGATTCCTAAATTGTCCCATTTTGGACAGTTCGGTACCATATCATGTACTTAGGTTGTCCTCATTTTCAGTTTACATGTTGTTGGAATTTTGGTAGCGTCTCCATATATTTTCTCCAAATATGTGTTCTTTACTAATTGGTTTCCTCTATCCATGTGTAATGAATTACATCTGACAATTAATTATTATTGGATTTTACATATATCTGGAGAATATGCGCAGGTGCTACCAAAATTTGGCTCGCATATAAACTGTATGAGGACAGTATATGGTATGTTACCGAATGGGATAGAGACAATTAGTACATCTAGATAGAGACAAGTATAATAAAAAATTTATTGATATGCACAAAAAGACAAGGAGACAAACTTCTTGACTAACTTGAGAAGATATCATAAATATGTATTATTTTATTCATAGCCCTTATGACTAGTATTTTTTCATGATTATGGTTCCTTCAGCTCACAAAAAAAAAAAAAAATCATCCCTAATTTTCTTTTCTTTTTATCAAAGCAGTCAACTTATTTCAAATATATAATATGGATTCTGACAATACAATGGATTATGTGGTGCATCAAATGCTTCATAGAATGCTAGATACCTCTTTAATCAAATGAACCATATATCTGTTTTGTTTTGATATAGCTTGAATTAAAAGATGGTACTTTTTTTGTTTCAACAATATAATCTTATTTGTTAGAAGTGCACTTCTCCTACTAAAGAAAAGAACCTGCTAAATCAAATATAATTGTGTGCCTATCTATAGTCTTGTTTAATTTATATTTGTATTGCTTCATTTATATTTTTTTATAGAAATCTAACTTCTAACTCCTCAGAACCCGCTCTGCCATAAGATATTAAGGTGCATGACAGTTCCTAGTAGGTTAAGTTGCAACTTGTTATATAAAGTTGGTTGGATATCTTTTATTTTTATAAATGTTGTTAATAGTTAATTGGATGATAAATCAGGTATAATTGTTTGCCTACCTATAGTGTAACGCCCTGAAAATCGGGGATCAAGCAGGAGCTCAACTCCCGAGTTCCAACGCATTACTTATGTAACATAGATAATGATGATTAAATGTTGTCCGTGTTAGTGCAATATTAAACATGAATGGGATTAAGCTAAATCAGCATATCATACTCCAGAGACGATTATTACGCAAGCGAAAGACTTTGATAGATATTAAAACACTTAAGTTGTTGTAAGTCTTCAGAGTGTAAACATGATACCAGGTTAAATAATTATATATATTGTTCCAAGATATACAAAATAACGAGTGTAATGTCATCTATCCATCTCGTAAGCCTCGTCATCACCTGAAACTACAACAGAGTCTGGTTGGTGTTTTAAACACCGTCCCAAAACGTGGGAGTGAGTGATCAACTCAGTGGAACTATAAGCAAAGGTTAACATGTTATCAATTCAATTAAGTAGTAATGATAAAGCAATACAATCAAACATCTCTATGTACTCTAGTTAATGCAAACATGATATGTATTAATGATGCATGCCCTCGCCTGTACTCCCTCTGCGATCTTCCTCTTACAGTCACGGCATGCACCCCTTCCTCTGTGCTCAACACCACGCCAAAGGCACATGCAATGCGGTGAATGAGCGTGATTACCGTGTTCTTATTAGACCTTTTCATATAGCAGGATTGGGAAGCAAAGGTACCTCCCTTTACATCATTTACCCAAACAATGATCCATCTAGGGTCTTCAATCCTAGTTTATCACATACGATAGGCAAGTTCGCGAGTTTATAATGTAGGTTGCTACGGGAGGCTCGTCACCTTAACGTAGGCTTAATTCACACTCGAGGTCACTACCACCAACGCCCTACCAACTGGCAGTCTATTTTTGAAGGCTCGTCGCCAACCTGACTGGGGACCACAGCCAGGCTGCGCCGGGGTAGGCTTATTCATACTCGAGGTCACTCCACCAACGCCCTACCTACCAACTGGCAGTCTATTTTAGAAGGCTTATCACCAACCCGACTGGGGACCACAGCAGGCTGCGCCAGTGTAGGCCGACAGCTCGAATACAGTGTCTCATACCACCGTATTCGGCTCACGAGTTTGGGATAGCTCACTGATCACTACGGGGAGGTTGTCGCCCCAACATGCCGACAGCTCAACCATGGTCCTCTCATACCACCATGCCTCATGCTCATAGTCTTAGTGGATCGCAGTGGTTAAACAGGCTTTTCACTGGTACCAGACCAGATTCAAGCAAGAGCGTCCATACATGGTAAACACACAATAGGCTAATTAGTTTATTAGACAAGTTCGACTAGTACGAGCATACGCTGAATTAGCCGACAAGGTAAGACTGTCGACGATCGTCGTACAACTCGGATTCACCGAACGCATCAAATGTGGTGAGACTAGCTCGGCCACTCAAACAGGAATTGTTACCACTTCTCTGGACTACGTCGTAGTTCCAATCACAGTCAAATGCAAGAAGTAAGCATACATGATAATCCTACGACATTTAACAACCAATTCCAACATGCATATCATTTGAGCATATTATTCACCACATATAACATGATATTCTACATATACATTGGCTACACAAAACATACAATTGTAATTAAAGCTATATGAAGAAAAGTATACATATGGCTAAGGTAGTTGAGAATCCTATCTCAACAACCCTCGTAAATACAAAGCATCAAACAATTACTCATACAGGCATTTTGTCAAACACTTAACTACATATTACGCATACGTGTAATATATTAGTTTCAACAGACATTAGGGCAATCCTTTCACAAAGGAGCTGCCACTCATACAACGATCATATCTTCTTAATTTACAAGCATGGCAAGCACAAATCATATTTCCATAATCGTTCAAACATTTCAACAAACATATAGAATGCATAATATTCAACATAATTTATATATATACGTGTAATACACGGAGGACACCCTATCTAAACACATGTGATAGCAATCAAGTCAATCATAAATCATTACTGATATTGAAAACATTGAAAACCATAACCTAAGCGTTTATAGTCCGCACCTTTCATCGGTAGACTCATAACGAGCTCAGTTTGAACAACACGCCTTAGTCTACGGCACAACTGCTACCTATAGCATAAAGTAATTTAGCTATTTCGCTGATTCATCTAGTTGGATACTGAAAACATATTAGGGCTAGGTTTTCTTACCCAAATCGGAGTTGGAATCGCTCGTGTAGCAATGGTGGGGAGGCGATTCAGTGTGTGGAGTAACAGGGAAGAAGAATGCACAAGCTCTAAAGATCTCCCTTCGATCGCCACTCATTTCTCTCCCTTTTCTCTCTCTCTCCCTTAGGGTTTGCAGCAAATTCGGATATGAGAGAGGTGGGGTGAGAAAAGGGCCTTATATAGGCTCAGAACTGACCTCAATGGCCTCAGAGCCATGGTATACTTAAGTTATAGCCAAATGGGATCTGTTTCGGTCCAACGGAGCACATCTAGAGGCACCCTTTTGGCGTACGGTCCAAGAGAAGTTCCCTGACGATGGATCTACGTCAGTTTAAGGTTTCGGTCCGATCGGATTTATGGATCGACCGCGGAGAACTAGTTTCAGTTCAACAGTTGTCGCCACTCGATCAGGGCCACAAGTACACTGACCTGTGTAGGGAAATTTTCTTGATCCGATGGTGTATTTGGATCAAATTCTGACTGTCTGAAACCTTTAATTTGGCTTGCAAGTGAACGGCCCAATTCACTTAACTCTGAGTTCATTTTCTAAAGATATTTGCGTTTCTCATACACTTCGCTCCAGGCTCAAGTTGTGCATTTTGGGATGCTATTTAGATTTTATTTCAGAGATGGTTGTCATGCCTAGTAAGATGGTCATAACCTTATAGTTTCGCTGTCGTTGGACTTTCAACGCGCGGTCCAGGTCCGATACGAAGTTTCAGTATGCTCTCGAGAACAATGGGCATAGAGATTGATCATAGCTTTTTAGGTAATGTATCATTAGCAATTCTACTAGTTTTGGGTCTTACAGTTCGTATAGAATGTGGTTCAAGCTAATTCTACTAATCATTCAGTTTAGTACTTAACTAAATTATGCCCTAATTACGATAGAATAAGGTCCTAGGTCAGTTCTATGCCCCTTTCTGGTACTTTTAATTAGTATATTATTTTAATTATTTTTTTATTAGTTTGTCATCAAGTTTACTTTGTCTCTACCAAATTTCATTAGATTTTGTGTTGTAGAAAAATTCTAAAAATTCTAGGAGCAGCAGCTGTCCAAACTAATAATTTTCATATAGTTATCACAATGACCCATATTTAACTATATTAAATTTTTTATTATATTTTTTACTTATTTTTATATGAAACTAGACTTATTAAGCTTCAATCTGACTTTTGAATCACCTAAATCAGAGTTATAACGAGGGAGATATGACTTTTTGAATTTGGGCTGAAAAACAACAAAAAACAGCAAAAAACAGGCCGCCCGGCCCGCTGGGCGACAAGGCCTTGCCATCACAGTGATGCCATTGCCGCTCGCTGTCCTATCTGGTGGTGGTTTCGCCACCCGATATTTGAAATAAGTGTATCTTTCAACCGGAATGAGTTACATGATGTGTAATATATGATTTTGGGGTAAGAGAAGCTGCTCTATCCAAATAACATTTATTTTATAAGATTTCATAAGGTTAATGGTCAAAAGCCTATTTTATTTATTTATTTACTATTTATAGTAAGTTTTAGTTTAAGTATTGTTCTTCCTCACCTAAACTTTAGGATTCATGTCTATATGAAAGTACTAGGAAAAAATTGAAGAATAAGGTGGTGAAAGGTGAGATTTTGAAAGAAATTGGTAAAAAAGGGATTTTGGACTTTGGGATTTAGTTTTGAGAAGTTAATAAGGTATTAGGATCGACCCATTGCCTAAGGACGTCTAACTCCAGGTTGGCAAAAAATTCAGGGCGTTACAATCTACCCCCCTTAAAAATAATTTCATCCCTGAAATTGGCTAAGAGTAATGAGTAAAGATTTTGTTATTCCTTTTGCCTAGGTTTTATTGTTTTCAAGTTTATATGCATGGTGGGGTGCATACTATTTATGCTAGTCTGGTACATTTTAGTCTACCCCCTTAAAAACTTATTTCTCTACCTCTTGCTTATACCCTAATGGTTTGCGACAATTTATTTCTTTATCTATTTGGAGTATATTTATTTTCAGTGATCGACTAACACGGAGAGACAACTGTAATGGGCTTGATCCCGATACATTGATTATCTACCTGACCAGGGTAGAAGGCTCATTGTATTCCTTCCTAGTCCTGGTGTATCCTGGTCTTCTGCTCGGTCCAAGCAGTGAGTCCATTGGTAGTCGCCCAAGATTGAGAATTGGGTCAAGCCGCGAATGCTTCGCAGTTGTATATTTCGGTAACTCCGTAGTCTGATCACTCTAAATCTTAGGGAATGCCCATCACTGAAAAGTTCAAATTTCCTATTTGTAAGGTTGTCCTTTGGGTCTTGGTCTAAGAGAGTTCTCGTCTTAATTTATGTCCAAGGTAGGGGTTAATAAATATCTTACTAGATCATCCTAAAAGGTTTCTAATATATAGAATTGGCTAAGGCTTCTATTAAGTTCATATTTAGCGAGCGGATTTGTGGATACACTGACCTCAGCTATTGTAATTCAGCTCATACCCATTGTTAGGCCTATTCTTTAATACGGATTGGTTTAATACTTGAACCCTAATTGCTTTCCTTCTAGCAACTTCATTATTGACATTCTAAGGCAGGTTCAACTCCTATTTAGTAACCCTTTAGTGACCTAACCTTTCGTCTAACCTGTATCAGTTTCCTTCGATCCTGGGTCAGTGGGCTATTAGCCCACCAAGCTTCTGTTGTGTCTATGAGTGGGTAGACAAGTATACCTACCTAACTCAACTGAATTCATAACTTTTCTACCCCCCTTAAAAATTTGTTTCTCAAGGCTCAAGAATCTATGTCTCAATCCATATGTCGAAACGAGGTGTAATTTAAGACCTATCCTTGGCATGAAATGGGAAACGATCTCTCAATACATTGGTCTTCCTTTCATCGATAATGTGTACTATGGCATTGATACCTTGAATGTGGGCAGTGTCCTCAAAGGCCAAAGGCACCGCAGTTGCTGACTCAGGTGTTTCAGCTGCAAGTGCATGCATACGGGCTTGTTAAGGATGATTTGGTTGCGCTGCCATAGGTCGTTGGGGTGGAGTCACTACATCACGTGGTGGTTGATGGTCGATCTTCCGAGGTGGCGTGAGACCGTTGTCTTTCATCTTAGTAAAGCAGAAGGAGTTAATGTGTCCCCCTTTGTCACAATATGTACACCAACGTATCGTTCGCTTCTACCGGGTCGGCGGAGCCATGGGCCTAGGAGGCGAGTCTATATGTGGCCTCTTACCTAGGACTGGCTAGTGCTACAATTCGGGTCAAGGCCTTGGGCCCATTGGTATACGTGTCTGAGAAACTCTGTCTCCATCTTGCTCAGCTCGTAGAGACATGTTGACTAGCTCAGCGTAATTGGGAATACCAGCGCAACACATCCTAGTGCGGATATCGGGCCACAACCCATCTGAAAAATGTCACATTTTCATCCGTTTATCTACTAGTATCAAATGGGCATATCTGGCTAGCTCCGTGAATTTGTTCTCATATTCTGACACGGTCATCCCTCCCTGTCGGAGGTGAAGAAACTCACCCTCCTTTTCATTACAGTATGTGAGGGGGAAGTACTTCCCATGGAAGTGTGTCTCAAATGCATCCCAGGTCCACACGTGTCCTGTGGAAACTATTTGTAGGATGTTGTCACACCATAAACTAGCCTCCTTCTTGAACATATAGGTGGCTAGCTCAACTTGTTCTGCCTCAGTGCAGTATAGCGGCTTCAACATCTTAGAGATGTGATCTAGCCAGTAATCAGCCTCCTCGGGTCTATGAGTACCCGTAAAAGTGGAAGGATGGAAACGCTGAAAGCGCTCAAAAGACCGCCGGTATTCATGTTCCCAGCAGGGTGTGTAAGTGATGCAGGTGGAACCCACTCATATTCTGGGCAAGGGCCCTTGCTATGGTGGTGAAAAACTGTTGTTGTTGCTGCTGTTGTTGCATCAAGAGCATCATCTGCTCCAACCTATCAGGAGGAGGAGCCGACTGAGGTATGTGTGGCGTCGATGTGGACGCACGGTTCTGTTCGAGAACCGGTGGTGCATAAGGTGTTGTCGTCCCATTGGTGGGGCCAGTGGCCGTTGTGAATCCGGCATCCTCTCAAAGTCCGGGCCCAAGCTAGGGTCCGTATGGCTATCGTTCAAGGGAGATGCCCCGTCAATCAATCCATCAAGTGCAAGACGAGTCGCACTCCGAGGAATTTTCAAAGGCATTCCCTATATAAAACATACGGTGCAACATGTGTAAGATTTAGCATAGCATTACTCAACTTGTCAAGCATTCTACATATTCTATAACAAAGGAGCTTCATGCATTTCATTTAACCAAAATCGTCACAATATATGGGATGTAGTCTTACATGGATCATGACAGAAGATGCATGTGAGCTAACCTAAACAATCTTTAAACACTAAACCACACCAACAACCAACCAAGCCTACCATGGCTAGTACAAACGAAGACTAGCAATAAGGCAATATAAGAGATGACTACACATATGACTCGTCGTCCGAATCTGGTGGAGGAGGGGCAGCCTTGTCCTGCATGCAGCACAGGAGAGCCTTCAAGGTGCGAGACACCTTGAATTTCTATTTCATGAAGGCCCTGGCTTTCTTCAAACTTGGCCCGGGTCTCTCTGACCTCCTGTTGCAAGGTAACCTGGCCCTCTTTAATCTGAGCTAAACGGGCTTCTAAAGCAGCCCGATTACTGTCGCGCTCATGTGTAGCCGGAGAAGAGCCCTCATCAGTGTCTTGGGCCTCCTCTCCCTCCTCTTCC
>JAJHSJ010002215.1:0-37485 GCA_021015155.1 Magnolia officinalis
AGAAGCTTGATGCGGGGCCTCTAGTGTTGGAGGTTCCTGGTGCTAAAATTGCTGTTTGGGAGATACTGGATGTTTGGTTGGCGTAGCTCAGGTGGCTGTGTTCATTGCAAGTGGCTTTTTGGGTGGCAGTTGTGGCCATGTCTGTTGTCATGTTTTTGCTGGTGTTGTGAAGCGTGGGTCTGGTACCTATGGTGCTGGGGAAGCGCTTGGTATGAGCGGAATCAGAGCTGTAGGAATATCTTTCAAAACAAAAAGAAGAGTGGGTTGCTTTGAGTAATTGCCTGCTGGGGGTTTGCTATGATGTAAGATTATATGCAGGCAGGGTAGCAGCTTCTAACTGTGGGTATGTATGAATCCCAGTCAGTAGTGGAGCAGGGTTTGTCTCTTTGCTGGTAGGAGAGGCCGGTTTGAAGCTTTTCTTCTTTAGGGTGGCTGTTGCCCTTTGTTTTCCCATTTTGTGTTTGCTGATTAGGCAATATGATAGGTGAGGCCCGATGTTTTTGTGGAGCCCACCTGAAAGGATGGTTTGTACATCCTCTGTTAATGTATTAACAAAGATATAGGGGCATGACCCCTCCATTTGAAAGAAAAGGACTTGGAATGAGAAGTTCGTGTAGGACTTTGGTTAAGTGTGGTAATGATCTAGTGAATGTTTATTTCGTAAGTTAATGTTCATGTCGTTAATTTTCCAAAAAATGTTTGTATTTCGAATTTGAGTTGTAATCGTAAAAAAAAAAAAAATTAAATAAATTAAAAAAAAAAAAAAAAAAAAAGTTGTGATCGTATAATATATAAATCTTGTCTTCAGGTGTAGGATTAGTTTTGAGCAAACTTGGGTGCTGGATTCGAGGCATGACAGGCTCTGCTTGTAATGCGACACCAGTGGTACCAAGGGTTGCCTCTAGGCTGTTTGGCTCTGATATTGTACCGTGGTACTAAAGGCATAAGGTTTTTTCCCTGATCTATTTAAGTACTCTGGATATATATCGTGGGGCCCGATGTGTAAAAGGTTACACCCTAACGTTCAGCTCCAAGATTGTACTGAGTCCTAGGGCCCATTAAAATGGGAAAATCTTGGTTAAAATAGTCGTTGGGGTGGCCGTTCTGGCCATTACTTCTTACCCCGAAATGAGGTGGCATAACCGGGCCTTACTTATAAGTAAGTCGATTAACAAGAAATGGTATTCTCTTTAGAAAAATTACCACTAGCCAATTGAGATTGCTGGCCTGCAACCTTCTAAGATTAGTTAGTCGTTGTAAAGTGACTTCTATGCTTTACAAGACTTTTGCCATGCTTTCCTGTCATGCCTCAAAATTCAGCACTTGATTATGAAGACTCAAATCCCGAATTCGAAGGTGTTCCCTAAACAATAAATGAATGCTTCATAGTCACACCTTGACTTAGTTTTTAAGTGATTTCATTCGTATAAAAACTGTACAATCCATGTACAAATTTCAAAGATTCCCGGGATACCAAAAACTTCCCAAGGAAAGCGTATTGTAAACCTATGCAAATACAGATGAAAGCTAACAAGAGAAATTAAGCATTCCTAATGGTCCTAACTGCGCCCAACCCCAATTTATCCAGGAAGACTGAACCGCTGATCGATGACGGGAGGACAGCGAGGCTCCTAAAAATGGCCGAAGATTGGTTTGCACTACCCCAGCGGGCCAGGCCGTCGGCTGTAGAGTTCCCTTCTCTAAAGATGTGGCCTACCAAAAGAAGGCCACTTTGTTTAAACTTGTTGATTCTGGAAATCCAGTGCTTCCAACACCAAGCTGGCTGAGCTATACCATTGACTTATTTTACTACTTTTTACATTCGCATAGTATACATTGCATAAAAGTAAAATAAATTAGACTTTATAACATGAAGTTTCAAACAATGCATAATCAACTAATATGTCTACTCAACTGGGGACTTATTATAATTCTACTTGTCTGAGTTAAAGTATCCAAGTCCTACTAAAGCATAAGAGTCTTCTATTTATTGGTTGAGCTCCAAACGTTCTGCCACACTCATGAAAAACACCTCATCCATAGGTCCTCGAATTGCTCCTTAGATGTACCTGTAACTTCTAGCCTGCACCATCTAGTTGGTGTTTTAGCACACCGAAAGGGTGAGTGTCCAACTCAATGAAAACTCCCCCTTAAGATTACATACCCATTACCATAGTCTAGTATAGTTATAAATACAAAACAACAATAACACGTTCACCTCAATAATAATAATATGAATCTTAATTAATGCATGAATGCACATCAACCTAGGAATGCACATTCAATTGGCGGTGTAAGTTAAATCCACGATGCAAGTGAATGACCGCCCAATGGCCCGAATATCAATATCATCCAACAAAGTTCCTAAAAATGAACATTCACACAATGACCCAAAGCCATCTAGTAAATTCATAATGAATGTCCGTACAATGATCCGAAATCATCCGGCAAAGTTCACAAAAGTGGATGGCCACACAATGGCCCGAAAGTACAAGCAATACATATTTAAGTCATCCAATAAAATTCATAAAGGAACAACCGCACAATGACCCAAAATCATATTAACATTGATGGTTTTAACCTTTAAGGCTTGATTTGATTATTAGCGATTCAAACTTTACTTCCCATTTGTCAAATTCATCTTCATACAGAATCATCCTATGAATCCCCATCCCCTTCTGGTCCTGCATCCAACCTCCCCATAGTCCCAATGCCTCATCAGATTCAGGCCCTTTCTCCACACAGATGTCGAGATCAGGCCACAGATGCACAACCCAATCAATTTTCCCCTATTTGTGGGCCCCCTGATCTATTTCAGAATCTCCAGTGTACCCCTGCTCCCATTAAGGGAGCTAACTCTCTCACCAGAAATCGACGTGCCTTATCTAAAGGTCACGACCCCCTAAGAGCGAACACCGCATTTGAGGAATCTTCTGCTGATGAGGCTATGCAGGCCTGGAATTCTCTCCCTCTCCAAAATTTTCACAGATATGAAGAAGCTGAAGATATCCACCTTGCTGTTGATCTATCGTCCATTTTCCATAAAGCCCTTACCTCAAATCAGCGGCCCTCTCCCCCAATCTCCCTAATGACTCAGGATAACAGCCCTCTCGTAGCTGCCCAGACCTCTCCGCCTTGGATCCTTCAGGTAGCATTGCTGAAAGGAGATCTGGCTCCCTCAAGCAGTGCTCCTGAATCTGCCAACTCTCAACATATTAGAAGTTTGGAGCCCTCTGGCATATGTCTGGAATCCACAGAAGAACAGCAAATTGCTACCATTATCAGTAAACATAATGGGAAAAGACCTCGTAATTAAACACATCCCCTGCATATTAGGTCTGGATGGTGGATGGAAAGGTAGACTTAGACAGCTTAAACGCTGAGAATTTGGGCTAGGGAAGTTTCTCCATGGATAGTTGGCTTATCTGGAACGCTCGTGGGGTCAGCAACAGTGCCACCATTTCTTCGCTGAAGCGGCTCATCCATCATTCCAAGCCATCTGTTGTCACAATCCTTGAACCTATGCTCGGGGATGCGAAGCGAGTGAGCACGGGGTTGAAACTTAGGTTTCATTCGTTCCTTTCTAATGCTACTGAGGGTGGCAAACTCTGAATCTTCCATATACTCCTCAGTTGCTATTGATCATGTCTCAACCTCCAACCAACTTCTGTCTGTTCATATCAAGGTCCAAGGTCGTACGGAGGTACTTCTTGCATCCTTTATTTATGCAAAATGTTCCAAAATCCTTTGTAGATCGTTGTGGGACCAATTACTAGTCCTGGCAAATGGCTACTCCACCCCATGGTTGGTGGCAGGTGACTTTAATGCAGTCCTTAACTCAGAAAGAAGAGGACCAAGGCCTTTTGACACTTAGAGTGCAATTGAATTTAATGAGGGTCTGAATAGAGTAGGCCTCGGGGATTCAGGATTTTTGGGCAACTGTTTCACATGGTGCAACAATCAACGGGGCCAATCCAGAGCATGGGCCAGACTCGACAGAGTCTACGAGAACGACACTTGGATGAGCTCCTCATCCTTCTAAGTTACGCACCTTCCCAGAATCCAATCCAATCATGCTCCTCTCTTAATTTCTTTCCCCCACCAATCCAAAACGTGCCCAAAACCATTCAGATTTCAACCTATGTGGTGCTTACACGAATCTTTTCAGGAGTTGGTCAGACAGGCCTGGAAATCAGATATTATGGGCAATCCACTGCTAGTTCTGGTCAGCAAACTGAAAAATATGAAAACAACACTTAAGATCTAGAATAGAAACACATTCGGGGACATGTTCCAGAATCTGAAACAGGCAGAAACTAATCTGGCAGCTGCAAAAATTTCTGTACAAAATAGCAATTACGCGGACTCCATCCAGATTCTTCAACAGGCCAAAGACAGAGTGACCCATCTAGAGCTATACGAGGAGATTTTCTGGAAGCAAAAGTCGAGAAATCATTAGCTCAAAGAGGGAGACCAAAATTCTAAATTCTTCCATTCCTTTGCCTCGGACTGCGCTAGAAGATCCCAAATTATGGAAATCTAGCTCGAGCATGGCATAATCTTATCTGACAATATCTCCATCAAGAATGCAGCGGTCAGTTTCTTTTTGGCCCTGATGGAGGCAGCGCTGTCTACTCCAGCTACTGATATCCTCAACATCATTCCCCCAATAGTTTCAGCTGAGGAGAACAAATTTCTTCTTCTTGAACCTTCCATGGAAGAGGTTCACGCGACTGCCATAGCCATCCCAGCTGATAGCACCCTTGGCCCGGATGGTTTCTCGGGAGCCTTCTTTCATCATTGCTAGGATATTGTAGGCCAGGATATCCTTGAAGCAGTCTGCTCTTTCTTTCACGGGAGACCTCTTTCGAGGGCCTTAGCCTTCTCAGCGACCCTCTTATGCCTTATCCCCAAATCTCCCACTCCAGATAAATTCTCTGACTTTCGTCCTATCAACCTTTGTAATTGCATTTATAAAGAATTTTCTAAAGTCATTGCTAACAGACTAGGAAGTATTCTCCCACAAATCATTTCTACTGAACAGGGAGCTTTTGTCAAAGGTCGATCCATTGTGGAGAACTGTGCTCTGGTGCAAGAGATTTTCAGAGATATTGACAGAAAGGTTAGAGGTGGAAACATCCTAATCAAGCTAGATATGGAAAAATCTTACAACAAGCTCGATTGGGAATTTCTGAAAGCAGTCCTTCATAGATTTAGCTTCTGCAGTGCCTGAATCCAACTAGTCGAGAAATGTTGGAACAACTCACGGTTCTCAATCCTCATCAATGGAGAACCTACCGGCTTCTTCAAGTCCTCACAGGGCTTCTGCCAAGGCGATCCTCTCTCTTCGGGCCTTTTCATCATATCGGCAGAAGTGTTAGGTAGGGGCTTCAGACGCTTAATTGAATCGGCCATCTACCGCCCATTTCAGAGTCACAAAAATTGCCCCGTCATCTCTCACTTGCTATACGCAGATGATACGATTCTCCTTGCCAATGGCTCCTCCAGTTGTCTTAGAAGAATCACAGCATTCTTAGTCCTCTACGAGTCCACCTCAGGCCAAAAGATCAACGCACACAAGAGCATGTTCATCATGTCTTCCGGTCAATCGGCAGCCCGAATATGGACTGTCCAACGCATCCTGGGTTTCAATATGGGATCCACCCCCTTTACATACTTGGGAGTTCCGATCTTCAAAGGAAGAATATACAAAGCTTACTTCTAGCTTATCCTTGAAAGATTATCTAATAGAATCTTTGGTTGGAAGAGTCGTATCGTGTCCCAAGCAGGGCGCCTCACATTAATCAATCACGTCTTATCCAGTATCCCAGTCCACACCATTGTAGCGGCTGATATCCCTTCAGGTCTTTTTGGCAATCTCGATAAGGCCATGGCCGATTTTTTTTCTAGGGCTAGGAAGGGAACCGCAAGTGTTGCCATTGGGTTAGTTGGAAAACAATATCTTCCCCGAAAAACAAAGGTGGTTTGGGCGTGAAAAGTTTCAACAGTGTAATGAAAGTGTTCAGGTCCAAAATGGCTTGGAAAGTATTATGCAGAAGATCTACCAACTGCTGGGCAGATTTCATGGAGAAAAAATACAGGGCTGATGTGGTGCAGCTGGGCCATGCTAGCAAATTCCCCGTGGCGTCCCTATTATGGAAAAAAAATTTGTAGACTATTCCCTTTTATTGTTGCCCACTCTCGGTGGATCATTGGTAAAGGCGAATGGTAATTCTGGCTGATGACTGGTCAAGCCTTTGCCCCCTTAATGAGTGGACGTTGTCAGCTCCCCTGCCTCTATAGACGCAGGTGAGTGACTAGCTGGGCCCGAGCGGTTGGCTGGACCTTTCGCTGGCCCACCAGCATCTTCCTCAGGTGGTAATCGATCATATTGATGGCGAGGGCATCTGCACATCCCCCATGAACGACAGGTAGATCTGGTTAGAAACCAGTAGTGGCGAATTCAGCATTGCTTCTACTTGGAACTGCTCTCGGCTGAATGGTACGTCTATGCCATGGTCTAAATGGATCTAACACCCTATTCTTCTGCCTAAACTCTCCCTACTATCCTGGAAAGTTATCAAGAAAGCCATTCCCATCGACTCTAGAACACAGGCTAAAGGAATCTCCCTAGCGTTTAAATGCTCTTGCTGCCCTATCCCTCTCATGCCGAATATTGAATCCATCGACCATGTCTTCTCGATAGGCTTGCTAGCTACTAAGGTTTGGGCCCACTTCGGCACCCATTTTGGCATCCCAGATAGGTAGCATCTCGGCAGTTAGAAGGGTCTCCTCTTGGTGGGCTACGGCAACCACGAGAGATCATTTTTTCACCCTCAGAGGCATCACTCCCTCAATTATTTTCTAGGACATATGGTTGGCCAGAAACGCAGCCCGCATGGATGGGGTAGTGGTCTCATCTCTAAAGGTGATCTCCAAAGTGACCCGTTAGATCCACGAGCTCTCGCCCCTTCTCCCCCTCCAACCCTCAGTCGGTCGGTCATCTGCTATGGCCCTGGACAGCTTGGACCTACCCGGGAATGCTATTATCCCAAGACATGCTAGCATGGTTAAATGGACTTACCCTTGTACTGGGTGGATCAAAGTGAATATTGATGGTTCGGCCTTAGGCAACCCGAGAAGCTCTGTAGGTGGCGGAGTAGGTAGGAGTAGCGATGGAAACTTCTTATTTGCATTTTTCTCGGGCTATGGGTTCGACTCAAACGGCAGGGCTGAAGCAAAGGCAATTTGGGAAGGGTTGTCGCTTTACAAAGATCTCGGATTTATCAAAGTGGAGCTAGTAAGCGACTCCAAGGTGGTGGTTAATTCTATAAACAAGTAGGAGGGCATCTCTTGGATCTTATGGTATTGGTGGGCTAGAATCAAAACCCTCATGGACAACATGGAAGTTTCAATCTCATATTCCCCCAGAGAGGCTAATGCGGTGGCTGATGGATTGGCCAGTAGGGGTAGTAGCTGTCAGTTCCACCATCTCTTCCAATCCATATCTGACCTTCCCGACCTCATCGAAGGCCTCCTTTTTCTTGATAAGCTAGGCCTAGGCTACTTCTTTGTTTTTTTTTTTTTCATCGAAAATGAAACTTTCTTCATTCACGTATCATGATCATCTGAAATCAACATCCAAATCCCTAATCCTTAAAGCCCTATTTCCAAACACAAAAAAGACCAAAATACCTCAACAGAATGTCTACAATCTCGCAAAGAGAAGAATCGAAACCCTAACCACCAAAGCCATACAGGGTCCTGCCCTGGCGCTTGGCAGTGACGGTCTTTCGGCGAGCGTGCTCGGTATAGGTGACAACATCACAGATGACATTCTCAAGGAAGATCTTGAGGAGCCCTCTCATCTCCTCTTAGATCAGACCGTTGATTCTCTTGACCCCACCACGACGAGCAAGACCAGCTAGGCCTAGGCTACTTGCGCGAGTTGTAGTAGGTATTGTCGCCTCATGTTCATTTGTGGGCCTGCCTCTCATTTTTTGGCGGCAGGCCCTACCATACAGTGTACAGCTCCTTTTGCAATATATATATGAATAGAAACTTTTTCCCAAAAAAAAAAAAAAAAGAATCATCCTATCAACAAATGTTTCTTAGGATGCCTCTGTGGCATAGAATCCAGAATACAAATAGTTCATGTCATCATCTAACATGCAACCGAGGTAAAAATCCTTTTCTTGAAGAGACAAAAGAGAGGGAATTTTCAAATTTGATGGCCGAAATTACAAATTCAAATGAGAAAAAAAAAAGAGGCAAAACTAAGAGAATTATAACCTTTATTTATCTCTTCTTTTACTTTTTATTTTTTCTGCAATTCAATTACAAAATGCATAACAATAACGAATCAATCTTTAAGCCCCATTGAGGAGGGAGAATAGCATAAAAGTCCAAAGAACGGAACAATCTCAACCATCTGGTTTCACTTGTTGAATTTGGACATTGAATATTTTATTCATAACCGTCCATTTGATATCTACCAATTAATTGGTGGTTATGATTCTCCAATTACCTTGACTTTCAGGCGATATTCCATCCACAATAGGCCCTACACATTGGACACCCGGGATTGACACACACATGGCCCATGTGAACGATGTATGGCCATAACAATAAGAAATCGAAGTAGATTTCCTTAGTCCCAATCCATCGAATCCCAAAGAATGTCAAGATTGCCAATCATCTTCCAGTCGTCATTGACACAATCTTCAGCCGGAGAGTGAGAAGCATGGTTACCTGATGACGAATTATCGGGGCTCTCCACCTTCAAAGGATTTTCATGAGAAATTACACCTAAATTGCTACTACTAGCACCCTCTCTAATGCGTAAATCAATATCGGATGTTGTCCCACTTGTCGTATTGACTGTTGGTCGTCGATCAAATGATCGTGGGCTTCCAGATTTGGTGTATACTCGGCATAAGCTATATTCATGTCGTAGCTGATAAATATAAAAAAAGAAGACAAACAGCTGTCATTAAGAGTAAATCAACACTATTGTTGAAGAAGATTTATCACCTACAACCAGTTGTATGCTAAAGACCATTTTTTCCTACTTTCAGATTTTATTTTATTTTTTTTGAAGAGGCTGGATCCAATACAAACATTTCTTCCATAATCTTACCATATAAATCAACGCGTGAACCGATCATGATATTTTAAAAACATCCAACCCGTCCATCATGTGGACGACACCACCCTGAACAGTTGAGAATTGGACACCCCCATTAAAAACCTTTCAGATTGTAACCATTTAGTCCATTGTAAGATGCTTCCAACCAGGATGGTGTGCTCCCACCATTGATCAGAAGACCAAAAAAAAAAGGATGCTTCCGACCAGGATGGTGTGCTCCCACCATTGATAAGGAAAAAAAAAATGCTTCCAAATAGGATGAATGGATGTTCAAAAAGGCAGGTTATTCCAAAACCTTCCAGAACTCTTTAATTACATTTTAAGGATCTGTTTGGGGTTATTTAAACATGTTTTTATGAGAATCATTCATTCAATAAATCAATTCCTTGGAAATTTTCCTCTTTCTTCTAGTGGATTCGAGAAAGCTCTTGTGGATTCAAGAGAGCCCTGTGGATTTAAAGTAATTATCAATCAAGGAAAAGGGTGATCGACCTCATCATGTCCTTCCCTCGTCAACCACATCCCAGAAAACTCACCGATCGTGATCCTAACACTCTGATCACTGGACATCAGCTAATCATTTGAACGCAACCACCAAATGGAAGGTTAGGATATACGATTAGTGCAGCTCTTGGGTATGGCCCACCCCAGATCAAATGAAAGGTGTTCTGACTACCCAAACAGTTTGATCATACGGTTTAAGATGAAAAGATCATCGTTCTAGGAAACTGTCAGTTGTTGCACCATACCCTTGGAACTGCATTTGAAGATGACGCTTCTTCAAGGGCTCTATACTCATTCAACTTCCATTTGGTTTTCTTCCCTGTGGGGGCTCTTCCTTCATAGAAAACCATGGTTTTCCTCAGGCCAATGACTCGGTTGTTGGAGGAGAAGACGGAGCCAGGGGAGCCTGTCGCTTTCCAGTAGCCAGACGGTGTGATTCGGTTCGGCCTCCCTCCGTGGGCTTCTTTCTCTTGCATTGGGCTGAAGAAAAACCATTGTTCATTGTCTCCGACGCACAGCTCACCTGAAATGCCTGCGATGAAAATGAGAAAGTGGAGCTTAATTTCGCGGGATTGTTTCTTCTACAGCAATGATTGCATTGTGGGTGTGGTTTGTGAGCTGGGACAACTTCAGCACACTAGATCCATGGAGAGACAGCGAGAACCCTTCTCGTATATTAACACTAGAGTGTTTTTGTTGGCTGTACTAGCCAGAACTATTCTTGGCTTTACAAAGCCTATAATTTAGACTCACTGGACATGTGAGAAGAGAAGAAGAACTTTTGATATATATTTTTATATTGCTTACAAGCTCACTGAGTTGGTTTCAAACGACTACAAGCATTCCTTATATAACTTTTCCCACCAATGTGAAAAGACACAAATGCCCTCATTAACTACATTAATTCTATCAGTTTCAAACCTTTGGAAACCCACCAGCCACAACATGTGGAAAATGTGGGAATAGTCATAACGTGTGGCTGTTTCAAATGCCATGAAAGCTTCCTGAATCGTCCATTTGGTTTGGACGTTTCAACACTCCCCTTCAAACCAAAACAGACTTCATTCTAAGCATTGACCTCAGTCGTCTGAATGTATCAATTGGTAATGCCTTGGTGAATATGTCCGCGACCTGTTCAATGGTGTGACAGTACTCCAATTTCACCACTTTCTGCTTCACTTGATCTTTGAGAAAATGGTATCCAGTATCGATGTGCTTGCTCCTTCCATGCTGCACCGGATTTTTGGCTAGCTCGATTGCCGACTTGTTATCCACATATATGACTATGGATTCTTCATGCGGATGCTTCAGCTCCTGTAGCAGGTTTCTCAACCAAATCGCTTCACAGACTGTGGACGATGCTGCCACGTACTCTACTTCACATGTGGACAAAGCAACAACACTTTGCTTCTTTGAGTTCCAAGTGAAAGTAGTCAATCCAAGATAGAATACATAGTCAGTGGTGCTCTTTCTTTCATCTTGGTCACGTCCCCAATCACTGTCTGAGTATCCATATAGCATTGCTTCATCATTGTATGGATAGAAAAGACTGAATTCCATTGTTCCTTTGATGTACCTGAGGATTCTTTTTGCGGCTAGCTAGTGTGATTCTTTTGGCGCTTCCATGTACCTACTTAGAAGCCCAACACTGTAGACGATATCCGGCTTTATGATTGTGAGGTACCTTAGGCTTCCAATCAGACTCTCGAACATAGTCGAGTCAATGCTTCTTCCTTCTCCGTCCTTTGTCAGTTTTAAGCCTGTTGCTACAGACGTGTTTACAGCATTGCAATCAGCCATCTTGAACTTTTCAAATAATTCCTTGGCATACTTCTTCTGAGATATATAGATGTCACCATGTTGTTGCTTCACTTCAATGCCCAGAAAAAAGGACATTAGACCTCCGTCGGTCATCTCGAACTCCTTAAACATGACCTTCTTGAATTCATCAAACATCGGTTGGTTGTTTCCTGTAAACAGAAAATCATCAACATATAGGCATGCTATAAGCATATCGCCATGAGCATTCTTCTTGATGTAAACTGCATGCTCATATGGACATTGAGCGAAGCCATTCTCTTGAAGATAGTTGTCGATACGTGCATTCCAAGCACGTGGAGCTTGCTTCAACCCATAGAGGGCTTTCTTTAGTCGATACACCTTGTGTTCCTCCCCTTGCATAACAAAGTCTTCAGTCTGGTCAACATAGACATATTCTTCCAGAATTCCATTCAGGAATGTAGATTTCACATCCAGTTGGTAGATCATCCAACTGTGATGGGCTGCAAGGGAGATAATGATCCTCACAGTGTCAAGGCGAGCAACAGGAGTGAAGACTTCTTCATAATCCACCCCGTACTTCTATTTGTAACCCTTTGCTACGAGCCTTGCCTTGTAGTGATCGATCTCACCATCAGCATTCCGCTTGATCTTGTACCCCCATTTGAGACCAATGGTCATTTGGCTTTTAGGGAGTGAGATCAGCTCCCATGTGTGATTCTTCTTGATAGCATGGATCTCTTCTTCCATAGCCTTTCTCCAACATTCTTCATTCACGGCCTCCTCGAATGTGAGAGGCTCATAGTCCGCATACAAGTAGAACAAATTTACTTCCTCAGTTTCGGCGTATATATCGTTGAGGCTCCTCATTTTGATCGGAGCCATGGGTGAGGGAGAACTGGATGATGATGTGCTGGCTAAATTTTGATTTGATGGAATACTTCCAGAGGAGATGAAACGTATTGCTGGACTTTTGCGTGCAGAAGGTTCAGCGAAAGAGGGTGTTGTAGGTGTCTGCTACTAGTTCTCATACTTCTCTTCTTTATATTCTTCGGTCTCGACCTGATTTCCTTTGGCCGAATCTTCCTAGCTCCACTTCCAGACTTCTTCCTCGCAGAACACCACATCTCTACTTACCACCACCTTATTAGTTAGTGGGTTGTAGAGCTTCTACGCCTTCGATGCTTCATTATAGCCGATGAAGATACACTTCTCACCACGATCATCAAGCTTCTTTCTTCTTGCTTCTAGAACTTGAGCGTAGGCGACACACCCAAAGACCCTTAGGTGCGCCACGCTTGGCTTGTATCCACTCCATGCTTCCTGCGGTGTCTTGAATCTGACACTCTTGGTCGGACACCTATTGAGCAGATAGGCAGTACATGCAACTACCTCTGCCCAGAAATTCTTCGGTAGACTTTTCTCCTTCAGCATGGTCCTTGTCATGTCGAGAATGGTACGGTTTTTCTGTTCTGCAATTCAATTCTGCTATGGCGTGTAGGCTGCAGTGAATTCCTGCAATACTCTCGAAAGGCATTTAAGGTATACTCTCTACCTCTGTCAGATCTAAGGGTTTTGATTTTAAGACCACTTTCTTTTTCAACAAGGGCCTTAAAATTTTTTAAAATAGTAAAAGCAGTAGACTTCTCTTTGATTACATACACCCATAATTTTCTACTGAAATCATCAATGAAAGTAATAAAGTATTTATTACCTCTAAGAGAGATTGACTCCAATGGTCCACAAATGTCAGTGTGAACCAATTGCGACGGTTTTCATGCTCTTTGGGATACTCCACTCGGAAAGGAGTTCCTTTGCTGTTTTCCAAGTGTGCACGCCTCATACACTTGTTCTGGAGCTTTAATAGTAGGCAAGCCATGCACCATGCTTGATGACGACAAAAGTTTTAGGCCGCTGAAATTTAGATGGCCAAAGCGAAGATGCCATGTCTGAGAATCATTATTTGTTTTTCCATAAAAACACTTCTGAGCATTGTGTTTATATGGAGCGGAAACATACGATTCTTCGCCATCTGGACTTTTGTAATCAAATGTTCATGCATATATCTTATGGAAAGAGAAGAATTCTCCATGTGTATGACATACCCTTTTTCGAGGAGTTGTCCGAGACTCAGTATATTACTTTTCATGTTGGGCACGTAGTACACATTGGAGATGTAGTTTGGAACACCATTCTTCTAAAAGATTTAAATTTTGCCTTTACCTTTCACAGGTGTCTTTGACGAGTCGCCGAATGTTACATCACCATGAACTCCTTCTGTGAGTTCTTTAAATAGGCTTTTGTTCCCGCACAAGTAATTGCTCGCACCTGTGTCGAGATACCATACATTTGGTCGATCACAACCTTTCTCTTGTGCAAGGAGCACTGTAGAGTCTTCCTGATCATGACTCGATGCTTCAGCATAGTTGGATCGTTCATCGTGATCTACTGGTTTGCTCCAACAAGCATAATGGCCGAACTTGTTGCAATTGTAACATTGAATATTTTTTGTATTTCCATGTCCACACATGGATCGACCTCTACCATTTCCTCTTCCACGAAAATTGATAGTCTTTTGTTGATTTTGTGATTGGCTTGGATAATATCCACGCCCTCTGCCTCTTGCACGAGTGTTGGTGCTACGACCTCCACGATTTGTATGACCACTACTTTGGTCATTTAGAGTCAGCTTAGAGTTTAGGGCATGTTCCAACGTCAATGCGTTATTTTTCTGCATTCATTGCTCATGCACTTGCAACGATCCCATCAACTCTTCGACAGTCAGATTTTCTAAGTCCTTTGATTCTTCTATGGCAACAATCACATGCTCAAATTTGGTTGTGAGGGATCGAAGTACTTTTTCAACAACCTGTACATCTTCGATCTTTTCACCATTTCTTTTCAAGTTGTTAACAATAACAAGTAACCTTGAAAAAAAAAAATCAAAAATGGTCTCACCTTCATTCATGTGTGAGGTCTCGAATTCGGCTCTAAAAGTTTGGAGACGAACCTTCTTCACACAATCAGCTCCTTTGAAGATTGTGCTAAGAATCTCTCATGCTTGTTTGCATGTTGTCACTTCAGCGATCCGTTCAAAGGTGGACTCATCGAACCCTTGATAGACAAGAAACAGAGCTTTCTTGTCCTTCTTTCTTTGATCTTTGAGGACCGCCCTTTGATCAGTGGTGTAGAGAGCTTCTTCTTCCGTTGTGGGTTCTACATACCCATCGGTAACAATCTCCCATAAATCTTGTGACCCGAATAGTGCTTTCATCTGGATGCATCAGTTTTCATAGTTATCCTTAGATAACTTTGGAATCTACGGCTGGATCGAGGACGCCATCACTTCTTCACACCATGGATCAACAACGCCCTTTTTTTTTTTTTTTTTTTTTTTTTTTACGTAGCAATGGTAACACTTTGATCACACGATCTAAACCTTCAAACTATACCCAGTCCCACGGGATCGTCTTTCTCTGATAGCAATTTGTTGGCTGTACTAGCCAGAACTATTCTTGGCTTTACAAAGCCTATGATTTAGACTCACTGGACACGTGAGAAGAGAAGAAGAACTTTTGCTATATATTTTTATATTGCTTACAAGCTCACTGAGTTGGTTTCAAACGACTACCAGCACTCCTTATATAGACTTTTCCCACCAATGTGAAAAGACACAAATGCCCTCATTAATTACATTAATTCTATCAGTTTCAAACCTTTGGAAACCCACCAGCCACAACATGTGGAAAATGTGGGAATAGCCATAAAGTGTGGCTGTTTCAAATGCCATGAAAGCTTCCTAAACCGTCCATTTGGTTTGTACGCTTCAACAGTTTTCACGACACCATAATCAATGGTGGTGACATATCTAACAAATTCGTGGCATGCATGCACGTCAATCAAGACCTCCCAATCTGTGGGACTCTGTTGTGGATAAATCATAGCTGAGAAATTATTGGATACCCTCAACCATCCGCTTTCTCCCTTTGAATTTGGAGCGTGATCATTTCCCTTTTGACACTCATTTATTCGATAATGTCCTTGTATATCAGAAAATTTTTTTTGGCCATGCACCATGGCCATTTGGGTCCATGATTTGGACAGTCTAGATCGATACATGAGTGCAACAAATGAGTCACCACTATTTAACAATTCACGATTGGAGGAGTATCATTCAGACGCGATCATGTTGACTTACGGGATCCAATGACCCCTGTCTGCCCAGGCATTGCTCTGGATATTTGGTGCAGCCAATTCTCAGGCCCCCTCCTACCAGTCTCTTCAGGTGCAGGCAGCCAATGAAGATTGCTCCTGGGACGGTTTGACTTGCTGCCACAGCTGTTCAAGGCTCCATTTCCAGATTCTCCAAAAGGATGCATTGAAGATTGTTGGTCGGATGGCTGATCAGCTAATTAAGTTTCTGGGATTGATTGTTGGTCTTTGGATGAAGGTGAAAGAATTTAGATTGGAACCTGGTCAGCGGGCCAAGAACCCAACCAAAGGGGGCATCGTAGACTCAGATGGTGAAGTTTTATCAAGAGGGGAGTGAACATAAAAGTGGCAGCAAAAGGATATCATGGACCATGGTCCCATCCAAATGACTGTGGATAAAGGGCTTCGGGGCGATTTGTTGAGGCTAGCTGTGATGTAGGCTAATCTTTCTTGTCTTGGCAGCGGGGAAACTCATAGTCCCGCTTCGTGCTCTGCTGTGAAGCGGGAAGCTATGCTGTTTTGTGTCGTTGTCATGATTGGGGGATGGTTTTATTTGCATATTGGAAGATAACAGGTTGTGGAGGCTGGGAAGAGGATAGTTGCAAGTGTTGGAATTGCAAACCAAAACCCTGCATTTAGTGTGACTGTTCATCTTCCAATGAACAGCAAGAGTTCCCATGTAGCTGTTTTAACTGCGTGTGTATTTTCTAGGAATTGTTAATGTTGGAAGCTCCTAGTAGGGGCAGTCTTGTCATTTCACCTAACATTCAAATGCCTATAAATTGGCATCTTGTGTATCCGGTTGTAGTAAGAAAGTCAAGTCAGCAAGCTTGTAAGCAATATAAGAATTACAAAGTTTCTCCTCTTCTACGAGTCCAGTGAGCTCAAACCCAAGGCTTTGTAAAGCCAAGATAAACTCTGGCTAATATAGCCAACAAACTGGTATCAGAGCACAGGTTCTTCTCCTACAGGAAGTTTTCTAGCAGTTTTTTTCAGCTAAGAACAGATTTTTCTGAAAGAAAAAAAAATCTGTTTAAGAAAAGTTTCTTTGTTTCCTGGTTGGAGATTGTCAGTAGTTTCTTTTTTCCTTTTTCTGTCAAGAAAAAGTTCAGATTGCAGAGCCGTAGTTTTTTGCTGCTTGAAGCTGCCAGCAAATTGTTCCCAGCGAAAAAAAATCTGTTCAAAAAAAAAAAAATCAAATTCCAGCAGGTTTTAAGTACATATTTTTTTGAAAAAGAAAAATCTGTTTGAAAAGAAAATCTGTTTTCTTCATAGCCAAAGTTTTTAAAAAATCTGTTTAAAAAATCTGGCTGCAGAAAAAACTATTTAGAAAAAAAAAAAAAAAAAAAATTCAGATTGCAGAGCCCAGGTTCCTTTTCTACGAGAGTTTCCAGCATATTTTTTTCAGCCAGGCCCAGATTTTTCTGAAAATAATTCGTTGCAAAGTCAAGTTTTTTTTTTTTTGAGTTCTCTGTTGAAGTTGTCAGCAACTTTTTTTAGCAAAGAAAAGAAAATTTCTGTTCAAAAAAATCTGATTCCAGCAATTTTTCAGCCAATTTTTTTTTTTTTTAAAATCTGTTAAAAAAATAGTCATTCCTTCCTTTAAAAAAGATGGCCAGCTCAATCCAGCCACAAGTTCCTACGTTGTCAAAGGACAACTATGAAAGGTGGTGCATCCAAATGAAGGCGTTGTTCGGGTCGCAAGAATTATGGGAGATCGTCACTGATGGGTATGTACAACCCACTATGGAGGAAGAAGCCGCCTTCACCAATGAAGAAAAGACCGCTCTCAAAAATCAAAGGAAGAAAGACAACAAGGCTTTGTTCCTCCTCTATCAAGGGTTAGATGAATCAACCTTTGAAAAGATTGCCGAAGCGACATCAAGTAAGCAAGCTTGGGATACTCTTGGCACCATCTTCAAGGGTGTTGATCGAGTGAAGTGGGTTCGCCTTCAAACACTAAGAGCCGAGTTTGAAGCAGCGCACATGAAGGAAGGTGAAAGTATCTCTGACCACTTCTCACGTCTAATTGTTATTATTAACAATTTAAAAAGAAATGGTGAAAAAGTTGAAGACATACGTGTCATTGAAAAAGCACTGCGATCTCTCACAACCAAGTCTGAGAATGTGGTTGTGGCGATCGAAGAATCAAAGGACCTTGAAAAACTGTCCATTGAAGAACTGATGGGATCGTTGCAAGTGCATGAGCAATGAATGCAAAAGAATGCTGGTTCAACGCTTGAACATGCCTTAAAGTCTAAGTTGACTCTAAATGAACAAAAGAATGGCCATACACAACGAGGCGGTCGTGGCACTAGCAATCGTGCAAGAGGCAGAGGGCGTGGATATCATCCAAGCCATCAACAAAATCAACAAAAGTTTACTAATTTTCGTGGAAGAGGAAATGGTAGAGGCCGATTCACACGCGGTCGTGGAAACACAAAGAATGTTCAATGCCACAATTGCAAGAAATTCGGCCATTATGCCTCTGAGTGTTGGAGCAAAGTGGATCAAGATAAACAATCCAACTTTGCTGAAACATCACACCATGAACAAGAAGTCTCTACACTCCGCCTCGCACAAGAAAAGGCATGTGAACGGCCAGATGTGTGGTATCTCGACACGGGTGCAAGCAACCACATGAGTGGTAACAAAGAACTGTTCGTGGAACTCACAAAAGGAGTTCGTGGCGACGTGAGTTTTGGCGACTCATCAAAGGTACCCGTGATAGGCAAAGGAAAAGTTAAAATCTATCAGAAGAATGGTGAGCCAAATTACATCTCTAATGTTATTACGTACCAAATATGAAAAATAACATCCTCAGTATCGGCCAACTCCTTGAGAAGGGGTATGTCATACACATGGAGAACTGCTCACTCTCTATAAGAGATGCTCACAAGAGACTTGTGGCTCAAGTCCAAATGGCGAAGAATCGCATGTTTCCGCTCCATATTAACACAAAGGCTGAGAAGTGTTTTTATGGACTCATGAAGAATGATTCATGGAGATGGCATCTTCGCTTTGGGCATCTCCATTTCAGTGGCCTGAAACTTTTATCCTCATCAAGCATAGTGCATGGCTTGCCGGCTATTGAAGCTCCAGAACGTGTGTGTGAGGCGTGTACACTCGGCAAGCAACAAAGGAACTCTTTCCCAAGTGGAGTGTCCAGAAGAGCAAAGGAACCACTTCAGTTGGTTCACACTGATATTTGCGGACCACTTGAAACACCCTCTCTTGGAGGTAATAAATATTTTATTACCTTCATTGATGATTACAGCAGAAGAATTTGGGTGTATTGCATCAAAGAAAAATCTTCCGCTTTCACTATCTTTAAAATGTTCAAAGCTTGTGTTGAAGTTGAAAGTGGTCACAAAATTAAAGTACTCAGATCTGACAGAGGTGGAGAGTACACCTCAAATGCATTTCAAGATTTTTGCAGGGAACATGGCATTAAGCAACAACACACTGCAGCCTACACGCCACAGTAGAATGGCATTGCAGAATGAAAGAACCGCACCATCCTCGACATGACGAGGACCATGCTGAAGGAGAAAGGCCTGCCAAAGAGCTTCTGGGCAGAGGCAGTTGCATGTACTGCCTACCTGCTCAATCGGTGTCCAACCAAGAGCGTCAGAAACTTGACACCACAGGAGGCATGGAGTGGCTACAAACCGAGCGTGACGCACCTAAGGATCTTTGGGTGTGTCACCTACGCTCAAGTTCCAGAAGCAAGAAGAAGGAAACTTGATGATCGTGGCGAAAAATGCATCTTCATCGGCTACAGTGAAGCATCTAAAGCCTACAAGCTCTACAATCCACTAACCAACAAAGTAGTGGTGAGTAGAGATGTGGTCTTTAGTGAGGAAGAAGCTTGGAAATGGAACGATGAAGAATCGACCAAAGATATTCTAGTCGAAACAGAAGAACATGAAGAAAGGCATGACCGTCAAGAGCAAACGCCCGTAACACCTTCTTCGGCCGCATCATCAGTTCAAAGAAGTCCAGGAGTACATTCCATCACTCCTGAAAGCACTCCATCAAGTCAAAATTCGACCAGCTCGTCCTCACCCATGGCACCCATAAAAATGAAAAACTTGAGCGACATCTATGAGCAAACTGAAGAAGTCAATCTTTTCTGCCTGTATGCAGATCATGAGCCTCTAACATTTCAGGAGGCCATAAAAGAAGAATGTTGGAGAATTGCTATGAAAGAAGAAATTCATGCCATTGAGAAAAATGACACATGGGAGCTGACTACGCTTCCTAATGGCCAGAAAACTATTGGCGTCAAATGGGTCTATAAGATCAAGCAAAATGCTGATGGCGAGATCAATCGCTATAAGGCAAGACTCGTAGCAAAGGGCTATAAACATAAGTACGGGGTGGACTACGAAAAAGTCTTCGCTCCTGTTGCTCGCCTTGACACTGTGAGGATGATTATCTCCCTTGCAGCCCATCACAGTTGGATGATCTACCAACTGGATGTGAAATCTGCATTCCTGAATGGAATTCTGGAAGAAGAGGTGTATGTTGACCAACCTGAAGGCTTTGTTATGCAAGGGGAGGAACGCAAGGTGTATCGACTGAAGAAAGCCCTCTATGGGTTGAAGCAAGCTCCACGTGCTTGGAATGCGCCCATCGACAACTATCTTCAAGAGAATGGCTTCGCCCAATGTCCATATGAGCATGCAGTTTACATCAAGAAGAATGCTTATGGCGATATGCTTATAGCATGCCTGTATGTTGATGATTTGTTGTTTACAGGAAATAGTCGACCGATGTTTGATGAATTCAAGAAGGCTATGTGTAAGGAGTTCGAGATGACCGACGGAGGTCTCATGTCCTTTTTTCTGGGCATTGAAGTGAAGCAACAACATGGTGGCATCTATATATCTCAGAAGAAGTATGCCAAGGAATTGCTTGAAAAGTTCAAGATGGCTGATTGCAATGCCGTAAACACGCCTATAGCAACGGGCTTAAAACTAACAAAGGACGGAGAAGGAAGAAGCGTCGACTCGACTATGTTCAAGAGTCTGATGGGAAGCCTAAGGTACCTCACAATCACAAGGCCGTATATCGTTGACAGTGTTGGGCTTCTAAGTAGGTACATGGAAGCACCAAAAGAATCACACTGGTTAGCCGCAAAAAGAATCCTCAGGTACATCAAAGGAACAATGGAATTTGGTCTTTTCTATCCATACGATGATGAAGCAATACTGTATGGATACTCAAACAGTTATTGGGGATGTGACCAAGATGAAAGAAAAAGCACCACTGACTATGTATTCTATCTCGGAACGACGGCTTTCACATGGAATTCAAAGAAGCAGAGTGTGGTCGCCCTCTCCACATGTGAAGCAGAGTATGTAGCAGCATCGTCCACTGTTTGTGAAGGAATTTGGTTGAGAAACCTACTAAAGGAGCTGAAGCATCCGCAGGAAGGATCCACAGTTATATATGTGGATAACAAGTCGGCAATCGAACTAGCCAAATATCCGGTGCAGCATGGAAGAAGCAAACACATTGATACCCGATATCATTTTCTAAGAGATCATGTGAAGCAGAAAACGATGAAATTAGAGTATTGTCATACTACGGAACAGGTGGCGGATATTTTCACAAAGGCATTGCCGACAGATGCATTCAAACGACTAAGAACGATGCTCGGAATGAAGCCGGTTTTGGTTTGAAGGGGAGTGTTGGAATTGCAAACCAAAACCCTGCATTTAGTGTGACTGTTCATCTTCCAATGAACAGCAAGAGTTCCCATGTAGCTGTTTTAACTGCGTGTGTATTTTCTAGGAATTGTTAATGTTGGAAGCTCCTAGTAGGGGCAGTCTTGTCATTTCACCTAACATTCAAATGCCTATAAATTGGTATCTTGTGTATCCGGTTGTAGTAAGAAAGTCAAGTCAGCAAGCTTGTAAGCAATATAAGAATTACAAAGTTTCTCTTCTCTTCTACGAGTCCAGTGAGCTCAAACCCAAGGCTTTGTAAAGCCAAGATAAACTCTGGCTTATATAGCCAACAACAAGTCTGCTCACAAGTCTAGTTTCTAAGTACTACTAAGAGGGACCTTTTTTCTTTTTTCTTTTTCTTTTTTTTTCTTCCTCCATACTTTTTTTTTGGTAGCACAAACTGTACACCTCAATTCCGGTGTGGCTGTCCCAAAAAAATAAAGAAGAGCAAACAGCCTCGCCTATCATGAACCCTAAATACAACTCTCACCACAAGCCAAGGCTACCCAACCCCACCTTATCAAGAAACAAATGCCACCTAATGATGGGCGGCAAATCTCTCACTTATGTAAACATCCGCCGGGTATGGGACTCACTCCCCCATTTGGCCAGGCCATCCGCTGCAAAATTTGCTTCCATTGGTGTGTGGAAAATTTTAATTTCCAAACGATGCCTTAGGGATTCAACCCTAGCCCACCAATACTACATTGCTCACATCTCCGGAGCTTTCTTGTTAAGAATCTCTACTACTGAGAGGGACCTTGCTGCTGATAATGCGATGGCCTGGCCCTTTTATTTTGTGTTGCTGTAGTTATTTTGTGAGGGCTTTCTGTCACCAGTTATATATATATATATATATATATATATATATATATATATATATATATATATATATATATATATATATATATATATATATATATATAAAGAACTTGCTCTCTTGGGGTATATGATACAGGACACTTTTTGGGGTGCCCACCTGAAAATTGTAAATTTTTTTAACCATCAACAAAGATTCGGGTGGTGTGCTCCCACTTTTTTTTATCATTAATAATTTGAGTTATTTATGTCAAGCATTCTTCTCAAGATTAGATACAATTTTTAGATTTAATTCTTAATGCATCTGGTTACACCAAATATCAAGAAATTTCATAATATCAAATTTTAATGGAATTCTAATATCATGAAATTTTACGATCTTTGGCTCAAGTAAGTATGCTTAGAAGTAAAATAAAAATAAAAAATAAAAAATTGCATTCTTCCTAAATATTCTGATAGTCAGTGAAATGAATTTTCCCGCAGAGAAAACAGTTCAAAGCTCTTGGCCACATAGTAGTCTAGCCTGAAATCAGGAAGAGAGAAATCATGAAATGTTTGTTCACATTTAACACCTTAGGAATGAAGGGGCATCTTTCAAAGGTCCTCATAGCGCTGGTGACTTAAGGGATTGAAAACCAAAAAGTGAATTATTTCTTCAAACCAATTTTCTCATGTATAGGTTCGATCTCCTAACCGAATCCTTGTAGAAAGGGAAAAGAACTTTTTCTGGCCTTGGATAAGGAAGACGGACCATGAAATTGAAATGCCTAGTACCATCTTGAGCTTAACCTCCAAAAAGATTCCATGCATGCACAATATGCAAACTTTTGCACAAAGCTCTGTCCGCCCTACCATGTCACACCCTCGTGTAGGACTTGGGAAAGATGGGCCACACCATAAAGGCCACCAATGGGCGAAAATAAGGGCACACCAATGAAATCAATGGATTGCCCATGAACTGATTCAATGTACAAATGCAAAAGTGGGCAGATCGATCGGCCTGATTTTGGCCCACATGGATTTTCATTGTGTGGCCCATGTGTGCCATTTACCATATATCTCAAAAATCCAAATGGAATCTATATATATATATATATATATATATATATATATATATATTTTGCGTGTAAGAAGAAGAAGAGAAGAAGTCAGGAGGAGGAGAAACTAACTTGGGAGCTGCCAAGGGTCGAGAGAGAAGATGTCGACAACGGCAATAACAAGGTCTAAGTCGTCTCTCCTGTTCTCTAGTTTGTTACGCAGGTAGAATCCCACCAGCTCTTCTTCTGTTGGGTAAAATCTATAACCTGGTGGGAGATTGCTCATACCTCCTTTTGTTGTTGTTGTTGTTATTGTTGTCGTCGGGGTGGTGGTGGTGGTGATGGTTATTGTTGTAGTTCTCTCCCTCCTCCCTCACCCTTTTTCTTTTTTTGGTTGTGGTTGTTACTCTCTCTGTTGTTGTTGTGGTTGCATGTAGTCTCTCTCTCTGTTGTAGTTGTGGCTGTAGTCTCTCTCTCAGGTATGGGTGATATAATATAATTAGGGAAGAGGAGCCAAGGCGGAGAAAATGAGGGGGTTTACAAGGAAAGTTCCACGCGGCTGTATCATGTGGAAAACTGAAGCCAATGACCCAGACTTTCAAATATCTAAATCTTAGTCCCCACGTCTCCCTCCATCCCTCCCTCCCTCCCTCCCCTTTTAATCGGTGGAACTGGGAAGCCGATTAGGTGAGGCTCACCCAAGACGGTGCGGACCTTACTATGGGGCACACGTTGACTTATGTATTCTATATCCACACTGTCCATCCATTTTGAGAGATTATTTTAGCATGAAAGCTCAAAAATGAAGCAAGGCACGGTCTTCTTCGATTATTTTGAGTCCCTTCCGCCCCGGATAAGAGGCCTCCTGTTCCTAGATAGAGTAGGACTGGGGTCGATCAGAACGATGTAGTGGAGCAGAGTAGCTCCCTGATCTTGTTGGTTGCTCTTTTCTCTTCCCGCTTTTGTGTTTTGTTTCTATCTTCTTCTTTTGTGGAGTCCTGGGTCATATGATAGGTGCGGTCCGTTTCTTTTTGTTCGGACCCACCCGAAGGGTAGTATATTGCTGTGATTAATGAAAATTTGTGGCTCCTGCCACTTTTCTTTATATAAAAATAAAAATAAAAAAAAAAGGCTCAAAAATGAAGCAGAGCCAAATCCGGACCATACTATAGGAAAAAGTGGTAATGGAACGACCCACCATTTAAAACTTCTTTGGGCCCACCATTCAGTTTCAGTACATTTATGTGCCGTCCAACCTATTGATAAGGTTACATAAATATAAACGAAGAGGGAAAAGAAAAACAAACAAATATCACCTTCATCCAAAACTTTTGTGGTTCGTAATTAGTTTTTAATAGTCAATCACAACTCTTTCTTGTAGTAGGGTCCGGAGATTGGGACTTGCTTCATTCTTGGGCTCATCTGGCAAAATAGATGAATGGCGTCTAATATAAAATACATGCACCGGTGAGCCCCACCTTAAGGGCCGCACTGTCTTGGGTCAGCCAAGGCTGCACCTAATCCGTGGAACTGGGGGTAATGCTTTGTCATCCAGAAGGTTCGCAACAAGGACAAAGGTCCAAATATGAGGTAGATCCAAAACTCAAGCCCGCTGACGGATGAGAAAAAGTGGGTAGGGAAATGTCTACTGTTGAAACCTCTCTTGGATCCATGGTGATGTTTATCTGCCATCTATACCATATAAGGTCACTCTTATAGGGATGGATTGAAAACACAAGCATTAGCCTGATTCAAAACTTTTGTGGCCCTACTAGTGTTTCAATGGTGGACATTCAATCCTTACTATTTCCTGTTGTGCAGCCCACCTTAGTTTTAGATCTACAGAGCAGGGGCCCCCTCCAGCGTCAGATTGACACCCCTATTCCTCCAGAGCTATAAGATTTACAAGTTAAGGAGGTTATCGGATCCTCAGGGCCTCTCCCCCCCCTCCCGGGTGTTCTCTATCCTCCCCCAGCACACTATTGATGAAATATTCAATGGTGGATTTTCTACGTCTGAAGCTAACTCCGAATGCATCTGGCCATTTGAAAATTCAGGTATGTTCTCTTTGCGGTCAGCCTGGCACCTGTTGAGATCGTCCACCCCCTATTCCTTGGGCCAGCTGGATCTGGCATGCTCAGCTCCCCCCCTAAATTCTCCGTTTTCATGTGGAGACTCCTCCATAAGGCTACCCCGGTGGATTCCCGTGTCCAAGCTAAAGGAGTAGCCCTCGCCTCTAGGTGTTCTTGTTGCCTTGAAGTCGAAAATGCCAATCGGCAATCAGAATCAATTGAGCACCTTTTTCTGTTCGGTCGCCATGCTAGATTTCTATGGATCATGTTCGGCCAGTTGTGTGGAGTTCCCCCTCTAGTGCACAACTCAGTCGTTGGGAAACTGGCACATTGGAGATCGGCAGCGGTGCCAGAAGCAGCGCCCAATTACGTCAGAAGTCTAATCCCTATTCTCATCTTATGGGAGCTATGGCGCTCCAGAAATGAGGCGATTTTTGATAACTCGCCAATGTCCACCTCGAAGTCTATGGCACGGGTCAGATGGTGGATGAAGCGTATCTTCGACGCAGATATTTTGGATTGTTCTGAGAAGGCCTCGTCGTGCTCCTCCCTTCAAGCCAGATCCCGTTCAGTCTCGTGATGGTGTGGTTTTGATTAAATGGAGATTCCCATCCCCTGGCTGAGTCAAATTAAATGTTGATGGCTCGGCTCTTTCAAATTCTGGGTCGTCGGGTGGGGGCGGGGTTTTGTAGGAATGCCTTCGGTTCCTTCTTATTTGGTTTTTCGGCGGCCTATGGGGTTGGTCTTAACAATCTAGCGGAGTTTCGTGCTATTCATGATGGGATGGTGCTTTGTTTGGAACATGGTTTGGATAGAGTTATTGTAGAGTCCGATTCAAAGATGGTGATTGCGTGTCTGACTTCTCCCTCCAAGTTTCCTTGGAAATGGAATCCTTGGATTTCTAGAATTATCTGTCTTCGGCGGCTGGGCCAATTCTCCTTCTCCCACACTCTCCGAGAGGGGAACGGTCCCGCGGATGGTTTGGCCCGTGTCGGGAGTTTGCACCAGCTTTCTTCAGTTCATCTCAATTCCATTTCGCTTCCGTCTCAAATTCGTGGGATGCTCGTCTTGGATAGGGTCAGGATTGGGATAATCAGAATCCCCCGTTAGCTATTGTTGTTTCGTTTCTCTCTTATTAGTTTGGCTTTCTTTGTATATAGGTGGCCATTTAGTGCCCCTTATGATAGGTCCCCTCATCTTATTTTTGGTTTGAGGGTACCCGAAATTCTTCTGGGTAGTGCTCTGTAAGTCTCCTTTTTCTAGAATGAAATGATTCTCTTTTGAAAAAACTAGAAAAAAAAAAAAAAAAAAAAAAAGAAAAAGAAAAAAAGAGGAGATTTATTTATTTAAAATAAAAATAATAATAATAATAATAATAATAATAATAATAATAAGTTTTAGATCTACATCATTTTTGGGCTCATGTCATGACATGATATGGAAAAATGGATGAATGGGGTGGATTTCTCACAAGCATCATGGTGGGTCCCACCTAGCTTTGTGTCATAGGGTGATCCTAGAAAGGCTTGGCAGGCAATTCACGTCCCTCTCCTTCAGTTGGATAGAACTGAGGCCCAATGTTTTGTGATCTAAAAGGTTCATTTAGTGGGCCACATCGTCAATGGGCCATGTAGCACAAAAGTTAGCCCAATGGGACAGTGATGATTCTTCAATTGGTTGTTTGGCGTCGGCCCCACGCCGGGTGGGACAAAATCAATGTCGATGGGTCCTCAATTGGAAACCAGGCCCAGTGGGTGGCGGTGGTCTGTGCAGGGATGTTTCCGGTGATTTGATCTTTGCTTTTGCAGAAGGTCATGAATCGGCTTCAAACACACATGCGGAACTCAGAGCAATGCACGATGGTCTGCGTTTGGCCTCCTGAAAGGGTTCCGTCATATCATCCTCGAATCAGACTCTCAACTGGCCATTAGCTTTCTCTCGGGCTCAGCTTCCCCAGGCTGGAAATGGTACCCCTGGATCGCTTGAATTACAGACTTGGCATCTAATGCCGAAGTAATTTATTCCCATTCCTTCATGAGGGAAGGCAACGCTCCAGCTGACGCCATGGCCAGGCTGGGCAGTAGTTCCCAGTCCTCCTTCTTCTCTGACCACTAGGCGAATCTCCCGCCCCATGCCAGAGGGCTTATTTTCTTAGACAAGGTCGGGCTAGGCTCGATGAGAAATCACTAGGTTGCTTAAATTTTCAATATGATAGGCTGCCCCAATATCTTTTTGCTCTGGGCATCCCGAAGTTCTCCTGTAAATTGTTGTCCAGCTCTTTGCTCTTAGGCTAGTTTGTTGTTTCTGTCGGGTGCGGCCCCAAAATCAATGTAGGGTGTTGCTGTAATTTTCCTCTATTGAATGAAACTGACAAGAGAGCTTTAAAAAAATAATAATAATAAAATTGCCTATTTGTAAATAAATGATTATGATGCAAGGATCACACTCTAACTGTTATCCATACTTACGTAGCTTGGGTGGCTTGGATTGGGTACTGCCGCTGGCTCAGCATGTTACCAGGCCCATCCCAGATAGGCTACAGAGCTTGAAAGTCAGAGATTTCCTGGACCCATTCGGTCCTTCCCCCCATCAGTGGTCTTCTCCTTTCTCCCCCAAGAGGACGTTGATTTCATCTTCCAAGGGGGTTTTTGTACCTCAGAGGGCCCCGACTCATACTTTTGGCCTCTTGAGCCGTCAGGAGAGTTCTCAATGAAATCAGTGTGGCATGCTTGTAGAACTAGTGGGCAGAGGAGAAATTGGGCGGGCTGGGTTTGGTATTCCAAAATGCTCCCAAGATCTCCTGCTTCGTTTGGAGATTTCTGCAAGGAGCGATCCTGTCGGATAACAGGGTTTAGTCCAGAGGGATCAGATTGGCGATGAAGTGTGTTTGTTGCGAGGCGGCTGGGGATCAACATCCAGCAGAGGAATCTCTCCCCCATCTTTTCCTGTTTAGTAACCTGGCAAGGGCAGTTTGGTAGCACTTTGGGACCATATTCTGCAGCGCAATTATGGAAAATCCAACAGCGGAAGAAAGTTTATGCTCTTGGTGGCTTGCTTCATATCCTAGGGACGGTATTGCGACCCTGCGTGGGCTGGCCCCAAACATCATTCTTTGGAAAATCTAGAAGAGCAGGAATGAAGCCAGATTTGATGGCGTGGAAGTCTAGCCATTTTGACAATCCGGCTAGTGGCCTGGTGGTTTAAAATTCTATCCCAAGGCCTTCCTAGACCCAAGGTAAATTCAATGGTTACTGATCTCACTTTCCAGGCCTTAGGGATTGAGGCTTCGTCCCCTCCTAGAATGGTAACAAATCTAGTTAAGTGGATTCCTCCGTTAGCAAGTTGGAGGAAGCTAAATGTCGACGGGTCATCCAAAGGCAATTCGGGGCCGGCAGGAGGTGGAGGGATTTGGAGAGGAGAGAAAGGACAGTTCTTGTTCGCTTTTGCAATTGACTATGGGTTGGGCTCTAACAATATTGTAGAGCTTAGAGCGATTTGGGACGGTTCGACAGTTTGCATGAATAGGGGCCCAAACAAGGTTTTGGTTGAATTTGACTCTAAGATGGTTGTCGATTTAATGAATGGGAAGCCCAAGGTGGCTTGGCGCTAGAGATATTGGGTGTCCTGGATAGAGAAGATTAAAAGCACATGCCAATTTTCCTTCTCCCGTATTCTAAGAGAAGGGAATTCCTCGGCGGACGGCTGGCCCGTATGGGGAGTGATCAGCAGGCCCTCTCCATTTTCAGGCAAGCTTTTGAGCTCCCGCCTCATATTCGAAGTCTGGATGTGCTCGATAGATTGGGGCTGAGAACTATTATGCAATCCTCGTTGGGGAGATAGGAGCTGCTCGTCCAGTTCTTCTTCGCTTTGGCAGTTCTCCATTACTTTCCTAGTTTTTCTTTTCCTTTCACAGTTTTTCCCTCATAATAGGCCACCTCTCGGTCCTTTTTTTTTCATAGAGGTTGCCCGAAGTGTATTCCAAGGTGTAAAGTCCTTTTGATTTCTATATATAGAGCTCCTGTAAAAAAAAAAAATAATAAAAAAAAACAAATAACAAAAAAGGCCCAATGGAGACATCATGCGGTGAAATTTGATTAGACGATAGACCATGGTTAGAGATGGAGCTCACTCGAATACCTACTCATCATAACAACTTTCAAATACACCTCATCTCTCGTAGTAGCCTGCGGTCGGATCAAATCTTACTACGTCATGAACATTACCTAATTCCTGTCCACCACCTACCTCTCAGTGAAATGACATGGCAACGTTTGATTAGTCAGGACACATGCAGTCGAAGATGGGCTTGGGCCATTTCTTAATGTTTTTGGCCATACTCAACATATCTCTGACAGTGAATGACCCTGCAATCAAATATTAACACGTCATTTTTTTAAAAAAATGTCATTTCACCACAAAGGTTGGTTGTGAGTAATCCGCTTCACAAACAAGGTGGGTGGTGAGTGATCTGCTTCCAGCCAGGGCCACTGAAGCTGTAACACAGATTGCTCGGTGACCTCAACACCACATAAGTACATGTTATCAATGATGGGGATTTTCTCCTCATGGCTCGACCGGTCAAGTGGACTGCTCAATCGGTCGAGGGTGGTGCTCGACCAGTCGAGTGGCGCTCGACTCAAAGTCCAGCGACCAAATGTGATAAATCTTCCATGCTACTCGACCAGTCGAGGAACCTGCTCAACCAATCGAGGTTACGCAGATTCATGTCTGAATTTTATGCGGACTGCATAAATTTGAGGTAGTTTTCATAGAGGTGCGGAAAGGAGTTTCCTAAACTATAAATAGGGGTTCTTAGGGCTTTTCTAGGCAATGCAAGAGAGTTTTCTAAAGCTTTGCAAGGGTTTGCTAAAGAGCTTAGGGCTATCAAAGGTGAGAGAGAGGAGAGAGAGGAAGAGATAGAGAGAGAGAGAGAGAGGAAGCTTGTGGAAGGGAGGTTCTGCTCATAGAAGTGATCTACTTCGTAGTCGACGTCTTAGTGCTTCTACGTCCTTGTGATCGGTGAGATCTCTCCATTTTTCTTTATGCTCTTATTGTTCATCCACTACTACGTGAGTGAAGAAGGTTTGATCCAATCGGTGCGTGCTTGTGATCAGTTGTAATGTTCTACTTCATAGTGGATTATTGATTTGGACGAGGTCCCGTTGTTTTTACCTCTTTCAGGATTTTCCACATAAAAATCTCTTGTGTCATGTGGTTTGTGCTTTAATTTATTTCATTGCTTTATTATCCTATAATTCTGGTGTTTTTGGGAGGCTAGATCCTAAGGTTTTGTGCAATGGCCCCCAACAAAGTGGTATCAGATCATTCAGGTTTGTTGAACGGAGTGGGATCGGTTCTGAATTATGGAAGGTGGCTCATCAAGATGAACAATCTCAATGGTTCTAACTGGACCATATGGAAGGCTAAGATGGAGGACTTGCTTTATTGCATGGACTTGTATTCTCCAATTCAAGGCATATCTGCAAAGTCAAAGGATATGTCAGATGATGATTGGAAGAAGATGGACCGGAAGGCAGTGGGGTTTATTAGACAATGGCTGGACGATTCTGTATTCCACCACGTGTTTGAGGAGACCTCAACCACTAGCCTATGACTAAAATTGCAAGGGTTGTATGAGAGGAAAGACAGCTGGCAATAAGATTTTTCTGATAAAACGACTTGATAATCTCAAGTTCAAAGATGGTGGTTCTGTGGCTGAGCACATGAATGAAGTTAGTAATATATTGAATCAGCTCTCCGTTATGAAGATGGTCCTGAATGATGAATTACAGGCTTTGTTATTGCTTAGCTCATTGCATGACAGTTGGGAGACAATGGTAGTGTCTCTGAGTAACTCCGCGCCAGACGGAAAGATGTCCATAAAACAGGTAACTAGTTGTCTCTTTAATGACGAGACAAGGAGGAAGTCTCAGGGGTCTACTCAGCAAGAGACCCTTGTGACACAAGATCTGGGGAGAGAAAATAACAGAAATGGCGAGAAGGCCTGAGATAAATCAAGAGGTAAGTCGAGTACCAAGAAGGATGTTGAATGCTGGAATTGTGGCAAGAAGGGCCACTACAAGCATGAATGTCATAAGAAGAAGAAAGACAAGAAAGGAAAAGGAAAGGAGAAGGAAGATGAATCAGACTCCAATGTGGTCGCTTCAAATGACGACGTTGTAGTTATTCTTTCAGCAGATCACAATGTTTGTCTCACGACTATGAGTTAGGACACCGAATGGGTGATTGACTCGGGAGCCTCGTTTCATACAACTCCACGCAGAGATTTCTTCTCAAGCTACAGGTCAGGTGACTTTGGGACCGTGAAGATGGAAAATTCTGGCGTATCAAAGATCGTAGGGTGGTGATATTTGTATGAAGACCGATGTGGGCTGCACATTAGTTCTTAAGGATGTGAGGCACATTCCAGACCTTCGCCTCAACTTGATGTTGATGGGAAGGTTGGATGATGATGGCTATGAAAGCTGATTTGTTGGTGGGCGCTGGAAGCTCATTAAGGGTTCATTGATCGCGGCTAGAGAGAAGAAGTGTTGCACCCTTTACAAGGCAAGTGTTAGTGTGTGCAAGGGTGGGTTGAACGCAGTTTAAGATTCAACTATTGACATGTGGCACAGGCGTCTAGGCCACATGAGTGAAAATGGGCTTTAGCTACTAGTAAAGAAGTGACTCCTTCTAGAGGTGACAGGTATACCTCTTAAAACCTGTATTGATTGTTTATCAGGAAAATAACATAGAGTTTCATTTGTTAAATATACTTCTCATGTTAATAAAGTGCATGCATTAGATTTGGTTTATTCTGATGTTTGTGGTCCTATGAGGACAAAAACCTTGGGTGGGGCATTGTATTTTGTCACTTTTATAGATGATACATCTAGGAGGGTTTGGGTTTATGCTTTGAAATACAAGGACGAGGTCTTCGGTGTGTTTAAATTGTTTCATGCTATGGTCGAGAGAGAGACAGACAGATCATTGAAGTGCATCCGCACTGACAGTGGTGGTGAATACATTGGTGACTTTCATAAGTATTGTAAGTCCCTGGGTATATGACATGAACAGATGATTCCCATGACCCCCCAGCATAATGGTGTGGCTGAACAAATGAATCGCACCATTGTAGAGAGAATCATGTGCATGTTATCCCATGCGAAGTTGCCCAAGACGTTCTGGGAGAAGCAATGCACACGGCAGTGTATTTGATAAACAGGTCTCCATCAGCCCCATTGAATGGAGAAGTACCTGAGAAGATGTGGAATGGACAAGATCCATCGTACAATCATCTCAGGGTGTTTGGATGCAGGGCATCCGTGCACATACCAAAGGACGAGAGGTCCAAGCTCGATATGAAGATCAAGCAATGTGTGTTCTTGGGGTACGGTGATGAAAAGCTTAACTACAGATTGTGGGATCCGACTGAGAACAAGCTCGTCAGGAGCAAAGATGTGGTTTTCTTTGAAGACCAATGTATTGAAGACATTTATAAGTCAGAAAAGAAGCAACCTAGTTCAGGAGAGCTAGAAGACATGGATCCAGTTATTCCTCCCGTGGTGCCTGATGACGGGGGAGTACAGCAAGGTGCAGAGGACGAGGGAGTTCCTACAGAAGATGGACCTAGGGAGCAACCCCCACTTGATCCACCTGTTGAGCCATAGGTGAGGAGGAGATTTAAGGGCAGACAACCGTCCAAGAGGTACTCGTCGCTTGAGTGCATTATGCTCACTGATGGGGGAGAGCCAGAAGATTATTTTATAGCCCTAGCTGACAAGCATAAGGGGGAGTAGTTAAAAGCTATGAAAGAAGAAATTGAATCCTTGCATAAGAACCACACCTATGATATGGTGAAATTCCGTAAGAGCAAGAAATTTCTAAGCAACAAGTGGGTGTTCAGAAAGAAGATTGAGCAGAAGAATTCACAAACAAGTTCAAGGCCAGACTTGTGGTGAAAGGGTTTAGTCAGAGGAAAGGTATAGACTTTGAGGAGATATTCTCACTAGTGGTGAAAATGACATCCATACAGGTGTTGCTTGGGTTGACGGCTAGCATGGATCTGGAGATAGCACACTTAGATGTGAAAACTATATTTCTTCATGGTGACCTGGAAGAAGAGATCTACATGCACCAACCAAAGGGGTTCGAAGTCAAGGGCAAGAGCATATGGTGTGTAGGCTGAGGAAGAGCTTGTATGGGCTGAAACAAGCTCCAAGGCAATGGTATAAGAAGTTCGACTGTTCATGTTAAAGCATGGATATGACAGAACGGAATCGGACCACTGTGTGTTCACGCGTAAGTTTTTAGATGGTGATTTCTTAATTCTGCTATTATACGTTTATGACATGCTCATCATGGGAAGAGATATTAAGAAGATCGACGGACTGAAACAGGAGTTGGGCAAGTTGTTTGCGATAAAAGACTTAGGCGCCACTAAACAGATCATAGAAATGGAGATAACCTGTGACAGAAGCAGCAGGAAGCTTTGACTGTCACAAGAGCGGTATATTGAGAAAGTCCTAGAGCGATTTAATATGAATGCAGCGAAGCCGGTCAGTACTCCACTAGATGGTCACTTCAGATTGAGCGACAGGTAGTGTCCCAAGACGAAGGCAGAGGTGGATGAGATGGAGAAAATACCCTACGCATCAGTAGTAGGAAGTTAATGTATGCTATGGTGTGTACGCGCCAGATATATCATATGTGATTGGAGTTGTCAGCCGGTATCTTGCCAATCCTAGCAAAGAACATTGGGCAGCGGTGAAATGGATACTGTGGTATCTAAAAGGCTCATCCAGGTTGAGCCTATGCTATGGTGATGAAAAACCTGTGTTAGAGGGCTACTCAGATGCAGATATGGCAGGTGACATAGGCTCCAGAAAATTTACATATGGGTTCATGTTCACGTTTGCAGGGGGAGCGGTCTCTTGGCAGAGCAAGCTACAGAAGGTCGTAGCATTGTCGATGATAGAGGCCGAGTAATTTGTAGTCACAGAGGCGTGTAAAGAGATGCTTTGGATGAAGAGGTTCCTACAAGAACTTAGCCTGAAGTAGGATCAATACGTGGTCTATTGCAATAGTCAAAGTGCTATACACTTGAGCAAGAATCCAAGTTAACACTCCAAGTTAATGCACATAGAGATTCGATATCACTGGATCAGGGATACTTTGGAATAGAAGGTGTTACAGCTTGAGAAGGTTTATACGGACGATAATGGGTCAGACATGATGACTAAGGCATTGCTTAAAGGCAAGTTTTAAGTTTGTAGAAATCGGGTTGGCTTGAAGAAGGTGAATTCCTCCTGAGTTGAAAAGGGGGAGATTTGATGGGGATTTTCTCCTCATGGTCGAGGGTGGTACGCAAGACTCAAAGTCTAGCGACCAATTGTGTTAAATCTTTCATACTGCTCGACCAGTCGAGGAATCCGCTCGACCGGTCGAGGTTACACAGATTTATGTCCGGATTTTGTGCGGACTGCGTAAATTTGAGGTGATTTTCATAGAGGTGCGGAAAGGAGTTTCCTAAACTATAAATAGAGATCCTAGGGCTTTTCTAGGTAATGCAAGAGAGTTTTCTAAAGTTTTGCAAGGATTTGCTAAAGAGATTAGGGCTATCAAAGGTGAGAGAGAGAGGAAGCTTGTGGAAGGGAGGTTCTGCTCGTAGAGGTGATCTACTTCGCAGTTGACGTCTCAGCGCTTCTACATCCTCGTGATCGGTGAAATCTCTCTGTTTTTCTTTATTCTCTTATTGTTCATCCACTCCTGCGTGAGTGAAGAAGGTTTGATCCAAGCGGTGTATGCTTGTGATCAGTTGTAACGTTCTACTTCATAGTGGATTGTTAATCTGGACGAGGTCCCGTGGTTTTTACCTTTTGAGGGTTCCACGTAAAAATCTCTTGTGTCGTGTGGTTTGTGCTTTGATTTTATTTCATGCTTATTATCACATAATTCTAGTGTTTTTGGGAGGCTAGATCCTAAGGTTTTGTGCAACGGCTTCAACAATCAAGACTGTGGGCCCACCATGATATATATGTTTTCTCCATGCTGTCCATCTGTTTTGTTACCTCATTTTAGGACATAAGATCATAATTGAAGCATTTCAAAAACTCAAGTGAACAGTGGGGACTAGAGGCTTACCAATTGAATCAAGCTGATATTTGTGTTCTCCCTTCAATTAGGTGGTGTGCGAATGGGTTGGATGACAAATAAACATCACTATAAGTCCTAGGAAGGTTTCAACTGTGGACATCATTATCGCCACTGTTTCTGTGGTGTGTTCCGCTTGAGCTCTGGATATACTTCCAAGTTTGGGCACGTACCCTAAAATGAGCTGGAAAATGGATGGAAATCCTAGATAAACAGAAAAATCATGGTGCCCCACGGAGTCCGGAAACCTCGTACCTACTGCACCCAAAGCTGACGGTGGTATTGGGCAGAGACCACCGCGCAGATGTGGAACACTAATGTTTTAACAGGATCCAACTCGTCGGCCGCCTACAAAACCTCTAAGATACAAAACTCAAGCCTGATCTAAAATAAGGTTGGCCAAAGCAAAGGGAACGAGATGGGAGGGAAAACTCACCCTTGAATTTCATAGGGCCCACCTTGCAAAAAAAGCTTGAATATCGGCTTGACCCTTCGTCTAAAGTAGATGAAGAGTCTGAACGGCATTGATTATATATATATAAAAACATATGGTGGGCCTCGTATGATGATCAACTGCTTGTGGGCATTCCACTTCAGTATGTTCCCTGAGCTGTGGCCCATCTGGTATTGAGATTGGGCTGAAATTTTAGCCTTGAAGGCTTTCTGAGGTAATGTATCTTATGAACAGGTTGGATTTTGTGAATATATTACTCCGCCTACATATTAAGGTTGTACAGGTTCCGGCACCAGTGGGGCTGGCTCCACTTCTTGGTTGCCCAGAACTTACAATGACGAACCTTCAAATACAGCTATAGCCCACATGAGATCAAAAAAGAAAAGCATGACCTTCCAATATGGAAGAGTCTAGTGCGTCGGTCGTCCATCATGGGGCACACCTCATTGAATGTCTGGATCATTGACCTATGGGCGCCACTTCAGACCTGTGGATGTTTGACATAGGACGAGAATCCTCCGCAACACCTGTCCTAAGCAGCGTGTAAAACGCCAAAGCTATGTGGGACTTACCTCGTTGTATATCTAAATCCACACTGTCCATAAGGTGAGAACTCTTATTTGAAACTCACATACAAATGATCAGCCTAATAAGAAATTATGACTGGTCACACCAGCAGGAAAAATGTAAACTTGCTCCTTAACTTGATGTGGGCCACCTAGTGAGTTTCACCTGATTAGCACGGACGTAATGAAAGGTACAGACTTATAAAACGATTTTTATTTTTATTTTTATTTTATTATTATTATTATTATTTTTAACGATATCCATGCGACCAATTGTTGGGCAGCTAGGGCTGGGTTTGCTTCAATCCAGATTTTGACCTGCTCGTGCTGGGTCCACAGGTTAGCCTTATTTAAAACTTTGATTTTGCCTAGCCCGCCCGTTGACAGCCCTAATGTTCATATAATGAGTATAGCGCCTGAAATGAGGATGTTGATACGAATGAGTGGTAAGATAAGAAAAAATAGCATTAAAAATCAACACATTCAAAGGAATATATGAGTAGCACCAATAGGTAATAAGATGAGAGATAATGTATAATTTAAGCATCCACACACATTAGCAAATTACAATTCTATAAATCCAATAAAATACTTAAAAGTTATTACAATAGTCTCCACTCTCATCTAAACTTCTATCATATATATATATAGATCTAGGGAAATGCTCACCTGCGCACCAATTCACACGAAACTGGTGCGAACTTTTTTGACAACCCATCATATGTGGTGGGGATCCAAAATCTGAACCGTCCATGTGAAGCAACACCTCATGAAGCCCCCGGACTCAAAGTTTTACTTTGATCCAAAGCTTTGGTGGGTCATGAAAAATGAAAACAGTTTCCTTCCTTGATTTGCATTTCTCTTTGCTATGGCCCACAAGAATTTTAGACCAGGGTGAAAATTTGTGTTTTGGGGTTTCATGAGATTCTACATCACTTGGACCGTTCAGATTAGACAACCATGAGACGTGTGCAAAGGTGCACACGTGCGTAGGTGCGCAGGTG
>JAJHSJ010000230.1:0-68132 GCA_021015155.1 Magnolia officinalis
CTCCACATACTGAGCAAAACAACTTTTTCTTTTTTGAACATTGGTCTTGGCATGGAAAATTACATGTGGGCATCATCATTCATCAGAGATAAACACAATGCTTGTATGCCCCCAAAGAAGAACTCATGACATATATCACAGAAAATTAAGAAAGATCAAATTGGAAGCAGACATGTGAAGCCTTTGCCAAGCCATTCGTGATCACAGATCCCATTGACCATGTCCTTGAAGTCAAGCTTCATAACTAATATGCCAAAATTGCTGCTTGTTCCCACCTCCATTAGTTGCATATAAACATTGAGTAATGACCTAGCAAGCAAGTTCAGCCCCATAACGAATCTTAAAAAAATTTATATTTAGAGAGAGGGGGGGGGGGGGTAAAAAGGGAATTGAAAAAATAGGCTCAGATTCGCCTTCTTTCAGACATGAAACCCACAAAACAGATTTTTCTTTTTTTTAAAGACATTTAAATAGAAAATACCACCTAAAACAAGAAAAAGATTACCTGCACATAAGAAAGATCCAAGCTCCGGATCATTTCACTGCAATCAATCCCACCCCAAAAGCAGTCACACTCAAACAGATCAACTTCAATTTCTGGCACCCAACCGCAATGCACCCAATCCCCAAATCTGTCACGCTCTTGCAGCACAGGTTAACAGCAGTAGCATAACCACAGGATAACTGGTCAAAAGACAGAAATCCATCTCACAGAACAAAGTTTTTTTTTTTTTTTTAAAGAAAGAAAACCTTTATCCACACAACAAGAACTATACAACAGAATTACATTCAGACAGGCCCTCAACTCAAAAAACTGTCGAAGCCTGCCTATCATATGTCCCCAAGACTGCCCTAAATCAGACTCTATCTACTCTAATGCAATCCAGGCCCACCCAGTCCAAGATGAGGGATCCCACAGAATAAAGTTAACACTACAACAAAAATTTCCATCTAGTACCCTTACTACAGCTAACAAAGCAGAAGTTCATGACCTGCTATAGAAAAAGAAATCCATTTAGAAAACTTGCATCTGTAGATATTCATTGCTTCATCTGCAATCAAATAAAATTTCCCAATATTTTTGGCTGTAGCTAGATAGACATCAGATGGGAAACCAGAAACAAATCTGGTAGACAGGAACCCTATCGAGTATCCTGGTCCACGAGTCAACTGTATTATGCAAAAAAATCTAGTAAATAGCATAATTTCTAGCCTCTCAAAATCCCTGCAAGAGAACAAGCTCAATTCCTGTCCCCTTCTTCAACTGATTAACAAGATAATGGAAAAGACCTCTTAGGTCCATTGAAGGGTACTTCTTACACCTACAACAGACAATAACTCCAGTGTTAAACGAATCTTCATAACTAATATGCCAAAATTGCTGCTTGTTCCCACCTCCATTAGTTGCATATAAACATTGAGTAATGACCTAGCAAGCAATTTTGCCTACAGCCGCATTCTTGTAGTTTTTCAAATCCATAAATTTAAAATGGGTGTACTCAAAATCAATCAGGGTTGTAAATATTTATTCCTACAACAATTACTTTAGAGGAAGAAGAAGAAGAAGAAGAAGAAGAAGAAGAAAAAAAGGAAATCACAGCCATAGAATTTGGGGAGCACCTACCCAACATGAATTTCAATTCCCAAATTGAAAATGGATACACAAAATCATTCTGGTTGTAATTATCAATTCCCATGCTAAATTACTACAGTAGCTGCAAAAAAGAAGAGAAAAGAAAAACAACATTAGTTACCAACAATTTGTTGGGTAGGTGTAAAACATACCTGCAATTGTTGCCAAAACAAGCACTGCAGCAGAGAAGTCTAGATACCTACATGAAATTTTACTTGTATGGCTACAGGGATGATAACCGTTGCAGGCCTCCACAAAAAAAAAATTGGCCAGTATCTTTGCTTCTTCTTTCCCGGGGCCTTGTACCAGCGCTGTATACAATGGACGAAGATACTTCATCCTTCCAACCTCCTTTAATGTTTTCTCTACTTCACCGAAGAATTCTCTGCATCTGGATGATGTAGTCAGTTGGAGAAATGCCACTTTCACCTCCCAATCCTTGCTCTCTGATAGCCTGTACCGTGCATTCAAAGCCACAACCTGCATCACCAAAGTAAAGAAATAAATAAACACCCAGTTTTCTGCCCTCAGAAGCTACCGCAACTAATTCATGTGGGAAAAGTGGTATTGTTGCCATTACAATTAAGGCACTTGAGATCCCTAAGCTAGGCTCAGGGTCAGCTGAGCCTGATCTGAATACAAAACAAGCAAGTTTTTTAGGCCTGAACCAGCCACGATTAAAAGTTTGTCAAGCCCATGCCCAGCCCAGCCCAGCAGATATAGCTGAGTATGGCTAAGTAATAGGCCTAAACTTCTGGGTTGGCACAAGCAGATGGGCTGCGGAGTTCGGGACCAAGCCTAATCTATGATAGGCATGGCCCCAATACACAGCAAGCTGGCCTGACCATCGTCGCCTGCATCCCTAGATGTCTTATTCTTTTATAACCATGCTATCATGGAAAATAGAGACCAAGATGACTCAAGTTTTCTCCAACCACCTTCCCTTGTAAACGCATCTACGATATGTTTGATCAAGGAAAAAAAAATTGAGAAGATGGATCAAGGATTTCATTGACTATGAATGCAAGCTTCCAGTATCCCAATTTCATTGACTATAAATGTGATGGCTATGTGGCCATTTAACCTATAAAAAAACATAGTGAGCAAGGAATGCAGGGAACTGAGTCCAAACCAAAAGAACTGAGCAAACATAGGTGTCAAAGCAAAGTTTCAAAAATCCTTCAAACAAATACCAAGTTGAAATAATAGATCTGATGCAAACAATATGAAATTTGACACTGACAGCTTGTACAAGAATAGTTAAAAGATTGATCTGGAAACAAAGAACACCAAAATGACAAAGTCAGATATAATTGATTTATAAATACATCTTCAAGATTGATGAATAAATACATCTTATTAAAGCCAGAGCGACTCTGCTGATTTTGAGATCCCCAACAGAAGATAAGCCTATTAGTTTCGGGTTCTGGGTTTTTGCTCTGTTCTTCTTGTTCCCTTGTACTTTTTTTTGTTGTTCTGGCTGTGCTTTTGTTTTGTTTTTCTGCTCACCCCCCTCTCTCAAGATTGAAGATACATGTTGGTCACATAAGTTTGTGTGTATATTCAAATGAATACTTGTAAACATGTATCTTCAACCTTGACAGTGTTTTTGACATCTTGAAGATACAAGGTGACTAACAAACCAATGTATGAAAAATAGCAACAATCACATAGAACCAATGACTTCCATTGTGTTGTCTCTCCGCTCTACGATAATGACACCAGTCATTCTTAATTCTAGAGCATGGGTAGTTTGTGTGATGACTTCCAATGTGTCCACACGTGAAAACATGGGTAGAAGCCCGATTGTCAAACTTAATTCTAGAGCATTTAAGCAACCATGAAAGGTAAAGATAAATTAGTACAGGGTGCACAGGATGAGATTTAGCTTACAGGAATGATTAGCTTTTGCCCCCCATGATGGAATTCAATTCTCCAAAAGTTTCCTTACATGCAACGCAAAGGCTCTTCCCTCTCCAGGAAGAATTCCTTGGTGGTTGCCATCGAATTGTTCTTGATGTTAGCATTGCTCTTCGAGCTTAAACCTTCCAGTGTGTACCTATGGTCCGCTGTGCTGCAATCTGCGACCACCTGATGAAATTTCATGAAAACACCTCAGCATTTTGCAGAATTTCAAGTACCTGAAAGAGCGAAAGCGTAGCTGATCTTGAAATGATTAAAATAAAGATTACCTGTTGCTTAGAACTGCATGAAGTTCAATTATCAGGTTCTCTTCTTGCTGCGAGAATGTGCCTCTTAAGATTAGGCCTTAGGTAATTTATCCACCCTCAGTCTGCAGCTCTTTCCACACCTTTGCAGACCTGCAATTTTCCCATAGTTAGAGAACTGTAATTCAACAAAACCCAAAACTAGAAAAAAAATCAAGAAATATTCAAATCCAAATTCTGTAGATGATCCTAAATATAGCAGATGGTAGTAAGAATATGCCAATGGACTTTGTGTATCAGGTGTTATCGAAGTTGACAAATAGAAGAGCATGTCCTGATTAGAAAGACTATTGCAAGATCAATCAACAAGATGGGAGAAGCACCTGCATGACTTGTATGCAGCATTCAACTTTCTGGAAAATTTGTAATTTGCCCTTAGTTGTTGTAACTCAACTTTAAGTCCACGGACATACATCCATGTGCATGTGATGTAAGACAAATTAAAAAGTTAAACATTGTCATTACCTAAGAACTTTGGAGCATCAAAGTCAGTTGTTGCTTAAGGAACTGAGTTGGAAGGAGAAAGTGCACCTACAATAATAATACAAAATGTTGCTCAAAGGAACATTAAAAGCCAGGATAATAGGTCAAAGCCTATGGATTAAAAGGCGCAGAGATGAGAATTTCAGATTAAAACTATAGGAAAACACCACTAGCAAAGATGAGAAGAAAGCACCTCAGAATCAAGAAGAATCATGTCTTTTGTAAGGTGAAGCTCATGGTCTGAGAACAACTTTTCTAGTTCCTGTTCTGATATAATAGAGATACTTACTCTCCAGTTATGCTTCTTTAATTGCTTTGTTAACTTGCACGACGTCGCTTTGAATAGATTCTAGGACCATTCCCAACCTGTTTAATGAAGTTTCCATCAGTCTGATTCTGTGTTCGAGTTCCTCACTGACATGGCCTGTTCAGAAAAATCAAAACTTAGCCTCTCCCAGGAGCAAACATACAGAAAAGCACAAGCTACACACAATGTGGCCTGCTTAACCCATGCAATGTTTTTAAAAGGCTAAAATTTTCTTGGTTAAAATTCTAAAATTTTAATTAGTGTTATTTTAGTCTTCTTGCATAAAAACGCCAGTGGGTTATGGATCATCCAAAGATCTTACAAGCTTACATCTATTATCTGGGGCAGAAGTTGAACTCCATCTGTGGATAACATTGTTGGATGATCTTGACATTGGCATCTGATTATCTTCTCGCATGTAAGTAACAGGCGCCAAGCAAGAAATACTCTTCAACGAGTTGTCTTGAGAACCAAATCTCTAAATTTACAATGTGCACATGTAGTCAAGAAGAAAAAGAAGTGTTGCTAAAGATGTGAAGAAATAGCAACTCAAGAAGGATCTGAAAATTTTAGCAGCAGCAACAGAGATGGTAGCAAAGATTATACTCATCAATCCAGATATATACATCTAATATTTTCTTAAATTTGGCAAAAATCCTTGATAAATTTAAAAGCCAGTGGACTGCTATGAATTCCACAGTCAGTGTTGAGATTGCAAGACCCAAACATGCACCCATACACATGCAAAAATAATGGATGTAATTAATGCAGGATAACATTTCTTTTCGTTTATTTTTTATACCACACATCAATCTCATCCTGCACAATTTATTTACAAAAACTAATTATAATAATTCACGCTTAGTGGAAACTCTCCATAATACCAAACTTCAAAAGTTAAACACCTGAGTGCAACTTGTCTTGAACAAAATTTGAATTAGTTTTGTGATTCTTAGCAACTTAAAACTAACTAAACTGCAAATAATAGGCAAAAAAGTTAATATTACTAAAGGAGATGAATTAGGCAACAAAAATAGAAGAACCATGTCTTTGTAAGGTGAAGACAAGTAAAACAAAAAGCAAAAACCAAATCTTTATTTTTTTTTCCCTGGGTAAGTTTGTCTCCATCCTAAGACCTCAATGTTGAAGCACAAAGCACATTCCATCGAGATACAGGCATGAACCCCCAACACCATACCTTGTAAGTGAAACAATTTCATTCATGAAAAATCAATAGGTTGAAAGAAGAAGAAAAAAACACTATAGTTTAAACTAAATAATCAGACAACACCATGTACAATCAGACATTGGAGATTAGTGGGGCACCAAATGCTTCAGGATGGATCAATTTGGGTAGGCCTCACTCAACAGTCAACACATGTATAAGTGTGGTCAGGTTGGTGAAAAATGCATACACAATGTCTGTCATTAATCATTATACATAATAGTATGGAGAAAGATGAAAGAAGTAAGAACAGGATACTAACCAGAGGGTTTATCCTGTACCGGTAACCAAGCATCATCCGTTTCTTATACTGCTCATAGATGTCATGCTTTGGGACTCTAGCCAATTTTTCTAATCAAAGAAAGTTCAGCACAATTCAACTCGTCATTTTTCTTAATGGAAAAATGTGAATTAGACCAAAGATGCTGACAGATGTTCTCGTGATAGAATTGAAATGGGAGTGACAGGAATCATTATTTCTGCTCTCATTTATCAGAAGTTTTGTAACATACCGAAGTAATTAAGTTCAAATTACCATTTCATGTACAGCGCGCTGTGTATTGACTTTCACGTACAGTTTTAATTTTGCAATGATGTGTTCCTTCAATGGAACATCCAAGCCGTTAATATCATCTGGACCGTAAACAGGAACGACCTAATCATCAGGTGGGCCACGCGCATACACTCAGTAAAACGATCGGCCTTCCATTGAGCCGATTGTGCGGCCAGGCTAATAAATGGGCCATCCTGATTTTCGCCCCAGATGATCATCAAGATGCAGCTCACCTTTTTCATGGCTTGGATGAGAGACACGTGGAAGGGAAAAAACCATTGAATTTGAACGTTTTGTGTTGAAAAATTCTCACCTTTGATTGCTGGGACCTGAAGAAGGTTGCGGTGCATGCAGCGATTTTTAACGTAGTTTTGGACCCTGGGCCCTTGAAAAGGCTCGTTCTCCAGGAACCTTTGGAGCAGCACCTGGAACTGCTGGAATTCTCCGGCGACCTGGTTGTACTGACGGCAGCCATATGGGTCAGATTCTGGCAGGTCACGTAACTTTTCATACTGCCAGTTGAGGAACTCCCATGAGAGGCAGGCTTGGCCCACGTAGACTGTCTCCAAGTCGCTCTGGAGTTCTTTGATGAACTTGGCCGTGGGATCGGTGTCAGATTTCCGGTGGCGGCGTCGCCGGAGATTTTGCGAGACGAGGAGGCAAGCGTCGGCGTGGAGCTTTTCCGGCTAGCGATCGATTGAAGGGGGAGAGGGAGATCGAGAGAGAGAGTTGAGATCGGGAGAGGGAGATCGAAAGAGAGGGAGATCGGGGGAGAGGGAGGGAGATTGAGAGGGAGGGTTGAGATCGGGAGATTGAGAGAGGGAGAGGGAGAGGGAGATTGAGACGGCGTGGATGCGAAATGAGGGAGACGGAGACGGAGACGGCGTGGATGGAAATGAGGGATTTTAGGGCGTTTTGGCTTGAAATGAATAAAGTAATTTGGTAGTCTGCGGTAGATTTACAGTAATGTGACTCTCGGGTCATGTGGGGTCCACTCAGAGGTTACTAATCGAATCCATTCCGTCCATCAGTTTCAAAATAAAACATTAAAATATAATAATAACAAATAAGAAGATCCAACACTCAACTGGGACACACCAACAAAATAGTGGAAATAAACAGCTTATAACAACAGCTATTCTAGTACGGTTCAATAACGTTTCAAATGAGGAGCGGCTTAAAGCCGTTTCTGAACCAAAATCCCAACCGTACCGGTTTGACGATTTTGGTGTAGTGGGTCTGCATGAGTGGGCCATCAAAAATTCATGCATCAAGAGATGGCTGACATCTCTGGCATTCCCTCCAGCAGCACCTGATACTGGCGGTGAGTATACAACGCATATATCAAGTGCGCTCCACCGTCCCTTACTGGAAGGTGGAAAGCATGGATGAAACACATATATCAGGTGGGGTCCACGTCAGTGTGGCCCACTTGTTTGTATTAGAGTTGATACTAATGTTTTCGCTCATCCATGCCTGTCCCAAAATGGACAGAAAGGTGGATGCCTCTAGGTAGACAAATAGCTTGGGGAAAATGCATCATGGTAGGGCCAAGATAGGATCCTCACCATCGATTGGTGGGTCCCACTTGCCCATCATAAAAGAAATACAACCTATCATATAAATCACCCACCTTTAATCTTTTTGGACTTCTTCTGCCAACATGTAACGACCCGTAAATTTCCGTACAAGGGCTCGAGTATCACCTCGACCAGAAATCACTTAGGATTAAATCCTTTAGAAATTTAACAAAGTTAACTAAGTGCTAAACTAGATTAGTCATGAAATTCGATGGAATCGCTTTAAATATGATCTGCAAGACCCAAAACTTGCAAAATCATTGACTCTATGTTACCCTAAAGTCTAGGATCAAACTCATTACCCAACTGCTCTCGGGAACGAATTGAAACTCCGTATCCGGTCTAGACTGCACATCGGGAGTCCGAATAATACCAAGTTAAGGAATTAGGACCGCCTCGCTGGGCTTGACAAACATCTCGGAAATTAAGTTCAGAAGATGTCCCACGGCCGTTCGGTCGAGTCCAGAGCGAGGGAGTGTGAAAACCATTGTTTTCTTTACAAAATAAATATCTTGAATAGTGATCTGGCACGTATCGCTTGCGTACATTTTACAAGCAATCAGACCGTCAGAATCTGACCCAAATACACCCTCGGATCAGGAAAAATTTCAGGAACATTTACATGTACTTGGAATTTCGGATCGAGGCCCACCGACCGTTGAACTGAAAATGGTCCGCCACGCGTGATCTGGGAATCCGATCGAAACGAAAGCATAACCCCACGTAGATCCATGGGTTGTGAGCTTAAGTCAGACGTTTGGCTCAAGGAGGGCCGCTATAAACCCTCTTTTGAGCTGGAACAACGCCGATTTGCTTATAATATAAGTCTACCTTGAACTTAAGTCTATTCCGGTGAGTTTTTGGGCTATATAAGGACTTTAGAACAGCCCCTCTCACAGCCATACGAATTTGGGATAAAACCCTAAGGAGAGAGAGGAAAAAGAGAGAGAAAGCTTATGAGTTGTGGGAGAATCTTCCTCCTACTGCTTTCGACCACTACACGGGCTGCACCACCCCTTCCTTAACGCTTTCCCGGCGATACCGACTCCGTTTTAAGGTGAAAAACCCTAACCCTAGATCTGTTTGGGTGAGTGAAGGTTATAGGTTATGAAATAGCTAACCGGTTTCACTCTTTAGGCCACAATACCGCCGAATACGGAGGCCTAATGAACTAGATATTTCGTTGTAATTCCAAGGAGCAAGGTGAGGACTTTAGGTGTAGAGGTTACGGTTTTCAACGCTTTCAATGTCAGATAATGATAGATTCATGATCTGCATGTATTTGCACATGTACAAAGTGCTTTCCGTTTCCTGTTTCGATTAAAGATGCAAATTATGGAATTTTACATACTCTAGGTATGCGTAGAAATACCGTATACGTACACATTTTGGAAATGTGTTTGTCATGATAAATTGTTGTATGATTATATAGTATATGGATAAAATACCTATTTGGCGAAAGGAATTGCCGTAATACATGTTTGCTTGTATACACTATGTATGTTGAAATTGTGTATTCTAGAAAATACCGTATATGTATAAATTTTGGAGATGTAATTGCCATGATTATTTGCTGTGTGAATATGATATATACGGATAAAATACTAGCTCGGAGAAAGGACAACCCTAATACATATATTACTAACATACGTCATGTATGTTGTAATAGTGCACTCTAAGTGTTTGTGAAATTGCTTGTGGGTGTAAGTGCTTAGGTGTTAGTGCCTTAGGTAGGTGCTGAGATGGGGTTCTCAACTACCTTAGAGTCACGTATGATACCCTCCACGTGGTTGTTTACTCTAACCACTCACTTATGAAATATATGTATTTATATCCCTATTTGTATAGTGCTCTATAACATGCTTTTTAACATGCTTTGTAACTTGTTTCATAACATGCTTTATAATATGCTTTACGACATGCTTGCTAGTGTGTTTGAATTACTTTGTTTATCATGCTTTACTTCACATGTTATGGTTGAGAATTGATTGAGCTTGGGACTATGTCCATAGTCCAGACATCCGGTACCAGACTTGGAATTGTGGTTGAGATTCATCTCGCCACACATGATGTGTTTGGCGAACCCGTGTCGTACTTCGGTTGGCAATAGTGGTTGGCCACACGAAGTGCTTCTGCGCTTCATATCGCTCAACTTGTTGTGCGCTCGAGCTAGCCGAGCACGTCAAGTAACCCGTGTGTCTTATGTATGTTCACCATGTTTGGTCGCTAATGCTTGAACCTAGGGTACCAAACTTACCAGTGAGAATCCCGTTAACCATGGTACCTCGATCCGCTAAGACTCATGAGCCGGGCATGGTGGTATGGGATACCGTGGTTGAGCTGTCGGCCTACGCTGGGGCCACATGCCTCCCCGTAGTGACCAGTGAGCAACCAAACTCGTGAGCCGATTATGGTGGTATGGGACACTATATTCGCGCTGTCGGCCTACATTGATAAGGTGATGGGGGAACGGTGCAACCTTTGTGCGTAACAACCTTGGCAGCCCTTTGTAGTGACCTCGAGCATACTCTGAAATCGCAGTGCGCCTTAGGGTTTGCCGCGGTATATAGAGTATGAACTAGGCCTGTTTCTGTATTGTGATAAATCGTTTTAGGGGTGATGGGGGAGTGATGTAACCTTTGTACGTAACAGCCCTGACAGCCTCTGCAGTGACCTAGAAAATACACCATCGTCTGATATTAACTAGGACTGACGACCCTAGAATGGATCATGTTTGGGAATGATACAAGGGAGGTACCTTAGTTTCCCAATCCTGCTGTTTGAAATGGACTAATTAAAAACTCGGTAATCATGCTCACCATGCATTGCATGTGCCTGGAAGATGTGGAGCACTGAGGGATGAAAGCATGCCGCGAGTGTGAGATGGTGTCGCATGAGGGAGTATGTCAGTGAGGGCATCCATCATACCTGCATCCATACTTGCATTAATAAGAGTAGCTAGGAGTGTTTGACTTTACTGCTTTATCATTACTGCTTGACTGTGTTGATAACATGTTAACCTATGCTTTATTGTTCCACTGAGTTAGCTACTCACTCCCACGTTACGGGACGGTGTTGCGCACACCAACCAGACTCTGTCTCAGGTTTAGACGAGCCGACGACACAGGAGGCGGAGCCCGATTATGACGAGGATCAGGAGGAGTTCTCGTAGATGCAGTATCATGGCGGCTTCGACTAGGCTGTCGCATTGACGGAATTTGTAGGGATCACTCCTTAGATTATTTTTGACATTTTGTTTCCAAACAAACATATGTATATGGTAACTCAGATAGATTCATACTCTGAAAAACAAAAATGATTTTTTGTTTCTTTACATACATGTATATGTAGTTCAGTCTTCCGCTTGCCTTTATACAAATGATCTAGAGTATGAATTACTATTTTTGGTATAATCTCACTCATGTTTATTGTTCTAACATAGACAACATTTAATCAGCATTATTTATGTTGCATAAGTGATGCGCTGAAACTCGGGAGTTGAGTTATGCTCGACCCTCGATTTTCAGGGCGTTACACAACAGGATCTAGAGCTCCAAGGAAACGATTCCGACGGTTGAGATGGACTTTGGATGGTGGAGATGGGAAGTAGGAAGGTGGGCCACACATGACTTCTCATATGGAGGCTTGGACGTTGGAGTCTCATGGTTGCTTGAAAAAAATAAAGAAAATGAGAGAGAGAGAGAGAGAGAGAGAGAGAGAGAGAGAGAGGATGGGATGGGTGAGAGAGGTGATGGGTGTACTTGTACTTGTGTAAGGGAGAGAGTTGACTTTAAGGGGGGTGGTTGTACTTGGGGATGGGTGTGAGTGATGGGAGTGATGTGTACTTGATTGATGTGATTGATGGGATGTGTCGTAGAGATTCCCTCGGTATTTGCAACATGCGGCGTTTTCCTCAAACTGAACGCGGACCCACATCTTCTTGCCCAGGTATCGCCTCAGCGTGCGAGATGCGGCGAGGGAACCGCGGTGACGACGTAGTCGCATTGGTACATGTCTCGGGTCGAGCTGACTCAGAAATGTGGGATATGACTCAAGGTCGCACGCAAATGCTTATTACAGGTCGCGGGTCGCCGGAATTCGACCAAGATGACCGTGGAAGCCTACGGAATGGTACGAGCCAGAATATGGGTCTTACATAGAATCTCTTAATAAAGAGAGAGATACATAAATCAAATATAATCAAAATGTAAATTTTGACAGCATTCCGACGCATTTTGATCAAATCTCCAAGGAAGAGAAGTTGTGCGGGTTTCCCCTGTTGGATCTCATAGAAATATCTGAAATAACTTGATCATTTGTTAGAAATTTCAGCATAATGAACGCCCTTAAAGATAATCCGCGCAACTCATACAGGAGTTGCGCAGCTGGCAAGTTGCACGGACCCGCGCAACTCACCTTGAATTGCATGACCTGGCCTTCCTTCTTCCCTTCTCTCTGCCCTCAATACCTGTCAGAGGAATCTAATCCCCTAAATGAGGGGGTGAGGGGATATTTATAGGCATTCACACATGTGAGCCCTCAATTCTTGTGCCATGGCCCCACCTCGCATCACCAGGTTCTTTTTCTCTAATGGAACTTACGCGCCCCAGCGCAAGTCGGGCAAGTTGCGCGGACACGCGCAACTCAGGACCCGTGCAACTTAGGACCCCCACAACTCAAGACTCGCGTAGCTCACTCTCTCCTTTCATACATTTCCCTCCTTAATCATTTTTGATGCCCCAACAAATTTGATTTATCTGCATTAATTTGAAGGATCAAACTTTGTCATAGAGAACCTAATTTGCGCGACTCCGCGCAACTCTCTGGCGGTGCCTCGAGCCTATAAATATTGGTCCATTCAACTGTTCCTCACTTCAAAATTCAATCTTCCAACCAAACCCATCTTGCACGCAGACTATCCGCGCTACTATCGTGTGCAACTCAACCATGCAACTCATTCGTCCTTGGTGCGATAAATCTCTGTCTCGAAACTCTGCCAAAATTTCTTTAACTCTTCTCTTCCTTATCACCATGAATCCTTCCAAGGCTTCATCTTCAAGAAAATGGAATCCTTCGATTTCTTCCGCACGTGAACAAATCCCTCGTCATATTTGGACATGCGTGGAGATTAATGAAAAACTACTGGAATTCCACCACCCCTACTCAGATAAAATTATCTCTTATCTAATGAATATTCAAAGGCATTGGTCGATTCTTCATAGCGAACCTTCCATCTACCAAAGCCACCTTGTCTTCATAGATAATTGGCTCATGAGAGAGCCCCAAAAACTGGAAGGCCGGATAAAAGGAAAGGATTCGCATCAAAAAGCTGGCATGATATACAAAATACGACTTCTACATCCTTGCCATGACTCTCATCGGCCTTTTCTAACTCATTTCTTCGAGACTGCTCGTCAACATTTCTTCATCAGTCGTGCCTCCTGGAGGACAAATGACTTCATAGTCGAGGGTCTCCTATCTCCTGTCTTCTCTAAAGTCGAGGGTCTCCTGTCTCCTCAAAACGTACAGTCATTTTGGAATGAATTAATCTTTGTGACGCCATCGTAGCCACATCAGAGCATTTTTATGGAAACACAACTATCTTCATAGGCTTAACTTTTAGTCCCCCATAACCAACTCATTTCATCTTCGTCTAGGTGTGATGAGTATTACTTTATGGGACCTTTGTTGTATAGCAGGTCTTCCTATCATGGGTGACTTCCTTGATATTTATATTCCTTCAAATGAAGAACTATCTCGTGCTTCTGCAGAAAACAGTAAATCCAGGATTTCGAAAACTACTCAGGAACTTTTCAGTGAATTGGTTAATTTTCCCCATCCTGAATACATCACTCCTCTTGAATGGTTGGCTCATTTCTCTCACAAACTACAGTATACTTCTCTTCTCTTAATTCTTTTCTCTTTAAATTTTCATTTTTCATAAAAAATAACCTTGTTATTTTACCTTGACAGCTTTGCAGGATATAATCATCAGAATCTTAAAACCGTTCGTGAGAATATTACAAGCACTACCGAATATAGTCACTCTTGTGAATTAGCTGCCTTCCTAGCTTATTCGTTAAGCCTGGTAATATTCCCCGGTTCATAACAAATCATCAGACCATCCCTTTTTGTAGTTGCTGGTGCTATGGATGAGGGTTAAAAGCATTCATTAGCTCCTTCAGTTCTATGTTCCTTATATTGTGCTTTTGGTGATATAATTTTCGGGCCCATAGATTCATCACTCCAACCTTTCCCAATCTACACTCCCTGACATTTCTTTATAGGTTGGCTGGGAGTATACTTCCCTTGGACTTTTGATGACCCACCAAAAGCATATTCAGATCCTCATCGGCTCCCTCTCCAACACTACCAATTGAGGAAGATGGTTGAAAAATTAAATGGTTGGGTTACTCGTAAAATAGAAGATGGCGATCCTATTGACTTTCATCATTTTCCTTTCACTATTCACCCGGAAGGCATAAAAGTTATTAATAATGACTCCATCTCTCATGGTGAGCACTCATTCCTTGTTACCATTAGATCTGGTACTGTTCCCTTAAGAGAAGGCGGCATGTTTTGGCGTGAACCCTATTATCTAAGCAGATTTGCCCGTTAATTCAGGTTTGACCAAATTGTGCCGACGACTTGTGATATTATTACCAGATCTGTGAGGAACTGTGGCATCAGACCGTATAACTGGGCTTTGATATGGAGACAACTCTTGAGTGTTAACACTGGATCTCGCTTTATACTCTCAGGCCAAGGATACCCAGTTCACTCTTCCTATTCTTGGATGCGTTGGTAGGTCCACCAATACTATTTGGTACGTAGATATCATTCAACTGACCATGCCTTATTCATTCCTCCAACTCGACTAAGGGGTTATCAAGAAGACCAAGGCATCAGTTATTACAGGGAGACTAACCATTCCCCTTGTTCTGGTCAATTCTGTGCAACGATTTCCTCAGAACACACTCCTCATGAAGCACCACTGGCCGATATTCTTGAAGGTTGGATAACTTTTGGAGTATCTCTGCAAAGTACCCATGAATCCCCAAAATTTTTGGAAGAAGATGATAATTTTGTACCATTTCATCCTCCTCCTTTGCAAGTTGTGAAAGACATTATTCCTAAAGCATCAAGAAGACAAGAGACAGACAGGCATATCATCATTGAAAGATTATCTTCTTCAGAATAGAACAATAGTAAATACATTTAGTTAAGTTTAGCAGGAGTATATTTTGAATAGGAAATATGACTCTCTTTTCCTTTTTTTTTAAAATTATTTATTTATTTTATTATTATTATTATTTTTTTTACACCCGATATGAAACTTATCTATCTTAATGTCATATCTTCATATGGTATATATTTATCTTATCATTGCATCATTTGGAACTTGGGCAATTCTCATAAGTATATTTAACAGATATGTGGATCATTGAATGATAAGTTATAATAATGGTTAGAATGGGCAAGACTAAGTTTCAATTCCAGTTAGTTACACACACAGGTTAAGCTCATAAGTAGTTGGAGCAACCACAGTTTAAAGTCATAAGTAGTTGGAATTGGTCTTACACAAATGGCCGTTGTAACTCTCTAGAGTTTGTGGGGCTTATCGTGGCTGAAGAGTTCACAAACCATGATCCATCAGAGGGGCCCAGTGCAGCTATCAGGGTTGTGGACTCGATAGGATTTATGTCATGCCCCAAACTCAGAAACTGGGCTCACAAAATTTTCGATCGCCGAATCCGGCGCCGACAGCCTCCGTAGTGCCCCATTCTTGGATCCTGACACACATGCCAGATTCCGATCCTGGGATCCTACAAGGAGGATTTTCAGTATGAATTTTTTTCATTTATAATGGAGCATAACCACAAGCATTACCAAGTCACAAAACAACATCACCACATATCCACTAATATAATCATTCGATTACAATGCTGAAATGGAAATACATATGTATCAAGATCAAAGCTCCAGAAGACAGCTGCATGCTCCAAGCTCAACTCTGTCTGCAACCTAACGCCACCTGCACGCATCTATCGTGCATAAGCGTATAGAAAGCTTAGAGGGTGGTGAAGGTGTGTGTAAGGTAAGTGCTAAGTATACAATAAAGCACATATATCATACATCATCGGGATAAGTGGAAATACTAACAAGATCATGAATCATACGACATGTAAGTGGAAGTATACTGGTAAGTCCATGAATGCTATCAGCCATACCAAGGTTATGCGATGCAAAACATAATAAGATAATAATAGATGCTAAGGATGCAATGCAATATGCAAATCCTGACGAGCCATGAATACCATGAACCTCATCTAGGCCATATAAGTGCAAAAACATAGTAACCCAAAATGCTAAGTACTGCGGATGCAATGTAATATGCGGTGCGAATAAAATGACCATGCAGGATCGTAAAGTCAGGATAATAGTACAAAGTATCACAGGCTATGGGGTCCATCACATGGGACTTCTATCCAAACCAGTCCCATACCTAAATTTGGATAGTCCGACTCAACGTGGTAAACTCCTGATCTCAGGTTAGTCGCGCGCCCAACCGAAATCCTGACCATGCGAAGGTACATGTGACACATAGTTACGCACCACCAGCCGAGTGGATAGTGAATGAATGGATATGCAATTCCTGCTCAATAAGTCCACATATCAGTACGGTTGCTCTCTGGAAAAATCACTGGGGTCTATTACACTTCACACCGACTGCCTCCTCCCTAGCTGCACAGCCCCTCGAGTGGAAGAGACCTCATTATCTGCCTAGCCAGCTGTAACGACCCGTAAATTTCCATACTTTGGCTCGAGTACCATCTCGACCAGAAATCTATTAGGATTAAATCCTTTAGAAATTTAACAAGGTTAACTAAGTGCAAAAATCGATTAGCCATGAAATCCGTTGGGATCGCTTTAAATACGATCTGCAAGACCCAAAACTTGCAAAATCAGTGACTCTAGGTTACCCTAAAGTTTAGAACCAAACTCATTACCCGGCTGCTCTCGGGAATGAAATGAAACTTCGTATTAGGTCTAGACCACACATCGGAAGTCCGATTAACACGAACTTAAGGACTAGGACCGCCCACTGGGCTTGACAATCATCTCGAAAATCAGGTCCAGCCGATGTCCCACGGCCATTCGCTCGAGTCCGGAGCGAGAGAGTGTGAAAAACACTATTCTCTTTACAAAATAAATATCTGGAATAGTGATCTGGCACCATTCGCTTGCGCATCAGTATTAAGCAACCAGACCGTCAGAATCAGACCAAATTACACGCTCGGATCAGGAAAAATTTCAGGAACATTTACATGTACTTGGAATTTCGGATCGTGGCCCACTAACCGTCAAACTGAAACTGGTCCGCCACATGTGATCTGGGAATTCGATCGAGTCAAAAATGTAATCCTACGTAGATCCATGTGTTGTGAGCTTAAGTCTGACGTTTGGCTCAAGGAGGGCCACCAGAACCCCTCTTTTGAGCTGGCAAAGTGCCGAAATACCTATAATAGGCGTACCCCTTGAACAGGAGTCTATTTCGGGGAGGTTTTTGGCTATATAAGGGCCTTAGAACAGCCTCTCTCATAGCCATACGAATTTGGGATAAAACCCTAGTGAGAGAGAGAGAAAAGAGAGAGAAGACTTAGAATTTGTGGGAGCACCTTTCTCCTACTGCTTTCAACCATTGCACGACCTACACCGCCTCTTTCCAGGCGCTTTCCCGGCGGTATCCACTCCGTTTTAAGGTGAGAAACCCTAACCCTAGGTCTGATTTGAAGTGTATTGGCTGTGGGTGGTGAAATAGCTAACCGATTTCACTCTTTAAGCTAGAAAACTCCCGAATACGGAGGCTCATCCAACCTTGCTGATTCGTTGAGATTCTAAGGTGAAAGGTGAGGACTTTAGGTGTATAGGTTACGTTTTTCAACGCTTTCAATGTCAGATAATGATAGATTCATGATCTGTATGCAATTGCACATGTACAAAGTGCTTTCCGTTTTCTGTTTCGATTAACGTTGTAGAATATGGAATTTCACATACTCTAGGTATACGTAGAAATACCGTATACATATTTTTTTTGGAAAAATGTTTGACATGTTTGTTTAATGTATGAGTATGCAGTATATGGATAAAATACTAGTTTGGCGAAAGGAATCGCCGTAATACATGTTCGCTTGTAAATACTACGTATGTTGAAATTGTGTATTCTAGAAATACCGTATATGTGTAAATTTCAGAAATGCAATTGTCATGATTATTTGCTGTATGATCATGGTATGCATGGATAAAATACCCGCTTGGCGAAAGGATAGCCCGAATATGTATTTTGCTAACATACGTCATGTATGTTGGAATAGTGTACTCTAAGTGTTGGTGTAAATGCTTGTGAGTGTAAATGCTTAAGTGTTAGTGCCTTAGACAGGTGCTGATATGGAATTCTTGACTACCTTAGAGACATGTAGGATACCCTCCATGTGGTGGTTTACTCTAACCACTCACTTGTGATGTATATGTAATTGTATCCCTATTTGTATAGTACTCTACAATATGCTTTACAACATGCTTTACTTCATGCTTTATATCATGCCTTATGACATGCCTGCTAACATGCTTGTATTACTTTGTTTATCATGCTTTACTCCACATGCTATAGATGAAGATTGATTGAGGTTGGGACTATGTCTATAGTCCAGACATTCGGTACTAGACTGGAGATTGTGGTTGAGATTCATGTCGCCACAAGGGATGTGTCTGATGAACCCGAGTCATACTTTGGTTGGCGATAGTGGTTGGCCACACGGAGTGCTTTTGCGCTTCATATCGCCCAACTTGTTGTGCGCTCGAGCTAGTCAGGCTCGTCAAGTAAACCGATATGTTGCTTGTGTGTTCATCATGCTTGGTCATTACTGTTTGAACCTAGGGTACCAAACTTACCAGTGGCAACCCCGTTAACCATGGTACCTCGATCCGCTAAGACTCATGATCCGGACATGGTGGTATGGGACACCGTGGCCGAGCTGTCGGCCTATGCTGGGGCCAAGTGCCTCCCCGTAGTGACCATTGAGCAACCCAAACTCGTGAGCCGAATACGGTGGTATGAGACACTATATTCGAGCTGTCGATACTTACGGCGAGAGCCGAGTACGGTGAGACCTGTACTCATGCTGACGGGCGACGAGTCCTTTGTAGTATCTTCGAGTATACTCCAAGGGCTGTGATTGGCGACGAGTCTTTCACAGCGACTAGAGTATAAGTTGAGCCGAGTACGGTGAGACTTGTATTCGAGCTGACGGCTAGTGATTGAGCCGAGTACGGTGAGACCTGTACTCGAGCTGACGGTCAGCAATTGAACCGCATACGGTGAGATCTGTATCCGTGCTGACGGGTGACGAGCCCTTTGTGATGCCTTCGCTATGCCTCTCAAACCATAACACCGTATGAGATTAACTAGGATTGACGGCCCTAGAATGGATCATGTTTGGGAATGATATAAGAGAGGTACCTTAGTTTCCCAATACTGCTGATTGAAATGGACTAATAATAACTCGGTAATCATGTTCATCATCGCACCGCATGTGCCTAGTAGATGTGGTGTACTGAGGGAGTGATGCATTCGCGAACGTAAGACGATGTCGCATGAGGGTGGTTTGGCAAGGGCATACATCATGGCTACATTCATACTTGCATTAATAAGAGTATTTAGAATTGTTTGATTTGTACTGCTTTATCATTACTGCTTGATTGTATTGATAACATGTTAACTTATGCTTTATTGTTCCACTGAGTTAGCTACTCACTCCCACGTTACGAGACGGTGTTTGCAACACCAACCAAACTCTGTCGCAGGTATAGACGGCGTGTCGGTTCAGGAGCCGGAGCCTGATTTTGACGAGGACCAGGATGAGTTCTCATTTATGCAGTACTCTGACGGCTTTGCTTAGGCCGACTGCATCGCGGGGATTTCAGGACTCATTTTGTAGATTGTATTTTGATTTTTGACTCAAAAATATTACATGTATATGGGTACTCAGTTAGTGTTCATACTCAGGTGTTCATGAAAATTTTGTTTCTTTACATACTTTAAATATACAGTTTCAGTCTTCCGCTTGCCTTTATACAGTTGAACTGGAGTATGAATTACTGTTTTTGGTATAATCTCATTCATGTTTATTGCTCTAACTCAGACAACATTTAACCATCATTATGTATGTTGCATAAGTGATGCGTTGGAACTCGGGAGTTGAGTTCATACTCGACCCCCGAATTTCAAGGCGTTACACCAGCAGTCTGTCAATACCTACTCGGCTCGTCGATAGCGGACCCATTTACGAGCTAGTCATACTCAGCCTAGCTTATAGTCCCCTCACTCGGGCAGATAATGCCACACCCCCTCCCAGCCAACCACGACATAGTGGGAGACGCGGCCTACTGGTATTCGGCACTCGGCGCTCATGTTCCACTCGGTCTAGATGTTGGGGCTTCTCCTGGCCTCGGAGGTTCTGGGATTTTCACCCAAGGACATCCTACGTGCCTACAGTGCTAGAACCAAGCATTTTCGGTGTCCCATTTAGCCATCCACGATGTGTCTGTGGAGGCCACGGCCCTGATGTCACTAGGGCGTATAATGATCAAGTCACATATATGCGAGATGCATGAGTTACACTATCCAGTCATGCAGCAGTCCTGTGCGTATGGCACTATAATGTGGGCACTTCGTCTCATAAGGAGTCCCGTAAATAGTCTGCCCAATGGCGTTTGCACTGATCAATCACTACTCATATCGAGCATACATATGATGCGTATGACATGAGTCATGGAATTATACTGAGCATGTTATAAAGTAATGAACTATCCTTACAATGCAGATGGGCCTAGACGGCCTACACACAATAAGTATGGGCCTATCAATGGGTCCTAGAGAGAGTCATAATGTGGACATTTAACCAACATTATTCTTATAATGTGGACGTCAAACCAACATTGCTCCTAAGGCATGGCCCGCCATAAATATCATTACATAAACTATGGTGGAATCATATTCAATGGGCCTTATGTACACCCCATTGGGCCTCGACCCATGGGCCTCCAATACATCAAATGGGCCTCATAAATATTAAGGTGGGCCTCAACAATAGGCCACCAATACATCAAGGTGGGCCTCCTCAAATGGGCCTTATGTGTATACTAAGGTGGGCCTCAATATCGGGCCACAAATACATCAAGGTGGGTCTCCTCAAATGGGCCTTATAAATATCAAGGTGGGCCTCAACAACAGGCCATAAATACATCAATGTGGGCCTTACAATATGGGCCATATGCATATCAAATAAGCCACACCAATGGGCCTTATGTACATTGCAATGGGCCATATCCCATGGGCCTTGAATACATCACAATGGGCCTCAACCCACGGCCGTAATACATCACAATGGGCCTTTACCCATGGACCCCAAATACATCACAATGGCCTTAACCCACGAGCCCTAATACATCACAATGGCCTCAACCCATGGGCCCTAATACATCATAATGGCCTCATAACATGGGCCTTACATTCACATCAAGGTGCGCCTCGACAATGGCCTCATACACATCATGATGGGCCTCAACAACGGGCCATAAATATGATAAGTAGGCCACATCACGTGGGCCATATGTATATCAAATCCACACCAATTGGGCCCATGCATATCAAATGGGCCACACCAATTGGGCCCCATGCATATCAAATGGGCCACACTCAGATATAAATGGTGACGATGACTTTCACCATTAAAATTCCCAAGGCCCACCATAGCATTTATTTCATGTCCAATCTATTCATAAGGTCACAAGGACCTGGATTTGTAGAAAAAGAAAATATCATATTTGTCGAACCTTGTAATCTAAAGGTTTTTAATGGTGGACATTCAATCCAACACTCCTTCTATAGTGTGGTCCACGCGATCATAGATCTGTCTTATTTTTGAACTCAAGCCTTAAATGAGCTTTCCCACATGGTTGGACGGTTTGGATGCAACACATGCATCATGATGTGGCCCACTGGCCATCTAACAACCCAATAAAATGGCTGGACGACACAGATACAACGCATGCATCATGGTAGAGCACACGACACTTGCTGACTTCGGTCAGCTATGTAGCTGGTGCATGGTAGCCCAGCCAATCCGTTTCCACTATGAGTGGATCCCATATGGGACCCACCATAATGTTTATCTGCCATCCAAGCCGTTGGTAAGGTCAGACAGACCTGGATGGAGAGGAAAACCAAATTTCATAATGATCCAAGACTCCTGGGACACCCAAAAGGGGGTTTCAATGGCTAATGTTCAATCACCGTTGTTTCCTATGATGTGGGCCACTTGAGCTGTGGATCAGGGTGTGGATAAACACGTGCATCATAGTGGGTCCCACCATCCAATGGGTGGACGGTGTAGATAAATAAATACATCATGTGGGTCCCACACTGCACGGATGCAGTACACCTGCAGCATGGTAGGCGTACACAGATAAAACACATACTTCGTGGTGGGGTGCCACTGGACGGCATGAACAAAACACATACATCATTGGGCGGGTTCCACGAGGGGCCCACCATAACGTTTATTTGTCATTCAACCCGTTGGTAAGGCCACACAGACCCATTTGAAGGGAAAAAACAAATTTCATATCAATCCAAAACTTCTGGGACACTCAAAAGGGGTTCCAATGGTAGACGTTCATTATCACTGTTTCCTGTGATGTGGGCCACCTGAGCTTTGGATGGACCTGATTTTTGGAGGGGACCCATGTAAAACAGGGGCCCACCTCATGAACGGTTCGGATGTCATACACACATCATGGTGGGGCCCATGGCTGGGCCATGGGTCCCTGGCCCGTCCGCCCTGTAACGCCTGCGCCTCTGACAGCAGCAGCTTTTGCTGCTGCTATATTATTTTTTTTTTGAATCACATTTTCTTGCAGTTTTTCGCATGTGGGGCCCGCGTATGATGGATCCACCCCGCCTAATGGCCTCTAGGGCTCAAGACAAGCCAAACGAGTCTAATATTCAAGGGGTTTTGGCGTATAGAAACATTAGGTGGTTTTTCAATGGTAAGAATCACAGTTTGCTATGCTATGGTCCACCAAAAAATCAAATCAACTTCATTTTTTGGCACAACGCCTAAAATGATATGGGGAAAAGGATGAACGACATGGATTGAATTTATACACTAAAGTAGGGCCTACATGAACAACCCCCTCCAAAGCTTATGAATTAAGCTCATATTTTTTATTTCCCAGTTCACGTCCAGTGACGTCCCTGGACATCTGGACATAACACATGCATTGAGGTGGGCCCTGCTTAGGTGGGCCACCAAATGGTGGGTGGTGTGGGTACATCACATACATAAAGTGGGCCCCACCTGCAAGAGGCTTGGCTAAAATACATACATAAAGTGGGCCCCACCTGCAAGAGGCTTGGCTAAAATACATACATAAAGTGGGCCCCACCTGCAAGAGGCTTGGCTAAAATACATACATAAAGTGGGCCCCACCTGCAAGAGGTGGGCCACACAGCCAAATCATCACACAAAACATGAAAAAGCGAGGGGGAGAGAGAGAGAGATCGAGGGACACACGTGCATAGAGGGACCCCGGCACTATGGGCCCTGCGTTTCAAGCATCTAATCATACATTAAGTGAGTCCCATTGCATGTGGGCCCACCAGATCAAAGATCAACGGTGGAGATCCATTCTCCACCAAGATGTAAGGTCTAGATAACCCCTTTTTAGACTAGAAAGTAAACATCATGATGGGGTCCATGGAGAATGACCCCATCATGGAATGATCATGAGAATCAAGGTGGTCCATCGGCCACACCTTAGGGTCCAAAGGGAGATCCATACCATTGATCGGTAGGCCTCACTTGGCCCATCATAAAAACATTTAAACTATCTTATAGAAGCACCCACCGTTCGATCTTCTTGGTCCGTTGGAAAGCCGGTCTCCTTGTGCTCCACTTTGATGGAGGATGATGAGAGATGGATGGCTAGGATGAAGGTTCTTTGGGATGGGAAGGTGGGCCACACAACACCACTTTTCTCTCTTGAAATGCATGGACGTCCACCACTTCTTTTGGTTGCTTGGAATTTTGTGAAGAGAAAGAGAGAGAGAGAGAGAGAGAGAGAGAGAGAGAGAGAGAGAGAGAGAGAGAGAGAGAGAGAGTTGTAAGGGAGAGAGAGTGATGGATGTGAGTGATGGGTGAGGTGATGTTGTACTTGATATGTATGGGTGTGTAAGAGAGAGGGTGAGAGAGAGTTGACTTGGTGGTTGCTTGACTCGGGGAGAAAGAAAGCATTGATTGATTGATTGATTGATTGATGAGACATGTTGTAGAGATTCTCTTAGGATTGCAAACGCGCGGCGTTTCTTCGAAATAAACGTCGGCCCACATCTCTCGGCCAGGGTATCAGATCGGTGAATGAGTCGCAGCGTTGGAACCACGGCGGCAGTGCGGTTGCAATGATATACGTCTCAGATTAAGCCGACTCAAATCTCTAGGATACGACTTAAGGTCATGTGCAAACGTCGATCATAGGTCGCAGGTTGCCGAAATTCGACAGGAAGGATCGCGGGAGTCGACGGAACAGTACAGGCTAGGATACGGGTATTACAATTTACGCACAGGGTTGGCCATAGTAACTCTCTAGAGTTCACGGGGCGCACAAGACTATCGTTGGGGTACCAAATCTAAGGCCGCTAGTCCATCAGTGGAGGGTCTCCTGCTTCAAAGACTTGCCACCATGCATTACAACTGAAATCAAGCCAAAGATCTGGGGAGTCATCCTACTTCGGAAACCCACTTTTCCTTCGCCTGCAAAGTCAGACCCATTCACAAGGGGCGCTCTCCATCCATCCTCATGATGCTGCTTGAAACTGTACAGACGGCATGGGTCTTACATAACTACTTCGTCAATTGCCCGCATGGGTGCATATAAAGCTCTTTATGGGCTTTTTAAGGCCACAGACTCCACTGCTGCTTGAACGATATACATATGTTGCTGACGATGATAGGTCATATGCATGGTTATCTGTATAACGCTTGGCCAAGCTGCCTTAAATGATAAGTTGCCATCGTTGTCATCGACTTTATATGTGGTTAGCCATATGAATCAATAATTGATATTTCATCATTGCTGATAACGTTCTGCAAATATTCATTTTATATTTAACATAATATCAGCTTGATGATGATAGCAATTTTGATAAGATAGCCTTGTGCAATTATTGCTAATTTGGAAACTATGGCGATATCCACCGACTTTTGGCACTTATCATCGATGCTGGGTTTTGACTCGGTCACATAGCAGTAATAATTCGATCTTATAGAAGCGCTTTCTTGTTATCATGTGTGACAGATCGTCATTGCTACTATAGTATATTGTGATCTTTGCATTTAGCTTTTCCATCCGACCTATTCTAGTGATAATCATTGGCGTTATCATTGGCATTTTGGTGATTGGCAACGTATATGTATTTGGTGCTTTTCACCTGACGGTATGGCTGATGCTTTTGATACACCTCGAAAGTCTGCATTTCATTAGTACTCAAAGAAAGAGAATACAATATAGTATTCAAAAGGAATATAGAGATCCATCTTTATTGCATTGCCCCCTTTTGATTGAGAAGAATTACAGAATTAAGCCCTAAGTCTTCTGAATCAAAACTATACACAGATTTATGGGTGGTATATTTTTAAGAAACGGGTGTTCACTGGTATACTTATACCCCGTCTGTCTTGATCCACCACCTGATATGCCCCATTAGAATACACTTCAAATATTATATACAGCCCATCCCATTTAGGGTCAAATTTACCTCTTGTCTTGTGAGTGACTACTATCGGTCTTTTCAGCATTAATACCATATCACCCTTTTTGAAAGAACGATGCTTAACCCTTTTATCAAAAGTAGCGGAGATTCTTGCTTGATACAACTGTAATTGTTGTTGAGCTGCTAACCGCTTTTCATCCATCAGATCTAATTCAGCCAATCTGATCTTAGCATTCTCATCATCTGTTATTGACTAATATACTGCCACTCTGAACGAAGCAACCTGCATCTCTATAGGGATAACAACTTTAACCCCATAAACTAGAGAGTATGGTGTTGCTTTCGTGGCAGTATGGTGACTAGTTCAATAAGCCCACAAAGCCTCTTGCAACTTCTCGTCCCAATCATGCTTGTTCCCTGTAACAGTTTTCTTCAATATTTTCACAATCGTTTTGTTAAAAGCTTCGGCTAATCCATTAGCTGGTGGATAATATGGTGTCGAGAATGAATGCCGAATATCATATTTTCGACACAAAATTTCCATCCCCTTATTCTTAAATGGCATTCCATTATCAGTGACAATCTTTTTCGGAATATCGTAATGGTATATTATTGCATGTTGTATGAAATTCACAATGTCCCTCTCTTTAACACTTCTCAACGCAATAGCTTCAGTCCACTTGGAAATGTAATTTGTCGCTGCTAAGATATACTGTTTCCCTCTGGATGATGATGGATTTATGTAACGTCCTGAAAATCGGGGGTCGAGCAGAGCTCAGCTCCCAAGTTCCAACGCATCACTTATGCAACATAAATAATGATGATTATGACGAGTGCATTGAAACATGAATGAGATTAGACTAAAACAGCATATCATACTCTAGAGACAGTTAAATTACATAAGTGGAAGACTGTGATAGATATATAAAATTTATAAACTGTTGTAAGTCTCCAGAGTATGAACATGTATCAGGTTAAATATAGACATGTATACACCAAAAATGAACAAAATGAATATACATGGGTGTTCCAAAAGTGCAAACTAAGGTGTAATGACGTCTAATCAGCAACCCTATAATCCCATCTATCAGAAGATGGTCTACATAGACCCGCCTGATAGCTGCACACAGGAGAAACCCTCCTCGTCATCATAAAAGTCCAGATCCACTTCGCAAGCATCGCCATCATCTGAAACTAAGACAGGGTCTGGTTGGTGTGTACAACATCATCCCGTAACGTGGGAGTGAGTGATCAACTCAGTGGAACTATAAAGCAGAGGTTAACATGTTATCAACTCAGTCAAGCAGTAATGATAAAGCGGTGCAATCAAACATTCTTAGATACTCTTATTAATGCAAGAATGATATGAACAATGATGCATGCCCTCGCCTACACTCCCTCGTGCGACACCATCTTACGGTCGTGGCATGCTTTCTTCCCTCTGTGCTCTTCAACCCGGGGCACATGCAGTGCGATGTTATGAACGTGATTATCGAGTTCTTATTAGTCCATTTCATACAGCAGGATTGAGAAACTAAGGTACCTCCCTTATTTCATTTCCCAAACAATGATCCATTCTAAGGTCGTCAATCCTAGTAAATCTCATACGAAGTTACGGTTCTAGGTTGCTGCAAAGGGCTCGTTACCTAATCAGTGCAGGCCTAGTTTATACTCTTATTGCTACGGAAGGGTTGTCGCCTCCACGTAGACTCAGAGTATGCTCGAGGTCACTACAAAGGGCTCATCACCAAATCAGTGTAGGCCGACAGCTTGAATACAGTGTCCCATACCATTGTATTCGGCTCATGAGCTTTGGTTGCTCACTGGTCACTACGGGTGGGCTCGCAGCCCCTGCGTAGGCCAACAGCTTGACCACAGTGTCCCATACCACCATGCCCGTGTAACATCCCAGATTTTTGCCAACCTAGGATTAGACGTCCTAGGGCAATGGGTTGCTCCTAACACCTTATTATTTCGTCAGAATTGAACCCCACAGTCTAAAATCGCTTCGAAACCCATTTCCTTCACAAATCCCACCCTTCACTACCTTGTGCTTTCAATTTTTCAAAGCACTTTCGCTCTAGACACTAACTTAAACTAGCTAAGTAGTAAAACTTGGATCACTTTATATACAAACTACAAAGGCCTAAGTACCATCTCAACCAGAAAACAATTAGGATTAAATCCTTTAGAAATTTAACAAAGTTAACTAAGTGCAAAACTCGATTAGCCATGAAATCCGTTGGGATCGCTTTAAATACGATCTGCAAGACCCAAAACTTGCAGCATCATTGACGCTAGGTTACCCTAAAGTTTAAAACCAAACTCTTTTCTCGGCTACTCTCGGGAATGACTTGAAACTTCGTATTAGGTCTAGACCGCACATCGGAAGTCCGATTAACACGAAGTTAAGGAATTAGGACCGCCTCGCTGGGCTTGACAACCATCTCAAAAATCAGGTCCAGCCGATGTCCCACGGCCATTCGTTTGGATCCGGAGCGAGGGAGTGTGAAAAACACTATTCCCATTCCAAAATAAATATCAGAAATAGTGATCTGACACCATTCGCTTGCGCATCAGTATTAAGCAACCAGACCGTCAGAATCAGACCAAATTACACCCTCAGATCAGGAAAAATTTCAGGAACATTTACATGTACTTGGAATTTCGGATCGTGGCCCACTGACCGTTGAACTGAAAGTGGTTTGCCACGTGTGATCTGGGAATCCGATCTAGTCGAAAATGTAATCCCACATAGATCCATGTGTAGAGAGCTTAAGTCTGACGTTTGGCTCAAGGAGGGCCACCAGAACCTCTCTTTTGAGCTGGAAAAGTGACGAAATACCAATATTAGCAGTAACCCTTGAACAAGAGTCTATTTTGGTGAGTTTTGAGACTATATAAGGACCTTAAACCCTCTCTCATGGCAGCCATACGAATTTGGGTTTTGAGAGAGGGAAAAGAGAGAGGAAGTGAGGGAGAAGTGGGAGAATCTCCCTGCCGTCGTTCCCTGCCACCACACGGGCTGCACCATCCCTTTCTTGACGCTTTTTCGGCGTTTTCGACGTCGTTTCTAGGTAAGAAACCCTAACCCTAATCTGTTTTGGGGTTTAGACTGTTGTAGGTTGTGAAATAGCTAACCTATTTCGTTCTCTAGGTTGCCAAACTGCCGAATACGGAAGCTTAGCAAACCTATCAACTCCGTTACGATTCTACGACAAAAGGTGCGGACTTTAGGTGTATAGGTTAGGGTTTTCAATGCTTTCAATGTCAGATAATGATAGATTCATGATCTGCATGCAATTGCACATGTACAAAGTGCTTTCCGTTTCCTGTTTCGATTAACGTTGTAGAATATGGAATTTCACATACTCTAGGTATACGTAGAAATACCGTATACGTATTTTTTTTGGAGAAATGTTTGACATGTTTATTTAATGTATGATTATACTATATATGGATAAAATACTAGTTTGGCGAAAGGAATCGCCGTAATACATGTTCACTTGTAAATTCTACGTATGTTGAAATTGTGTATTCTAGAAATACCGTATATGTGTAAGTTTTGGAAATGTAATTGTCATGATTATTTGTAGTATGATTATGGTATACATGGATAAAATACTCGTTTGGCTAAAGGATAACCCTAATACATGTTTTACTAACATACACCATGTATGTTGTAATAGTGTATTCTAAGTGTTTGTGGAAATGGCTGAATGAGTATAGAATTCTCATTCGTGCTCGCCATGACTAATTGTCATGGATTCATGATTGATGTATTGGCGATACCCCCTTTGACGAAAGGATTTGCCCTAAGTCACGCCACGGCCAATATACACTATATATGCTAAAATGTGTGGCCCAAGTGTTTGTGGAAATGACTGAATGAATATGGAACTTGGATTCCTGCTTGCCATGACTATCCGTCGTGGGTGTACGCGTGTTATGATTGGGGCAACTCCCTAGTGAAAGGATTTGGCCTAATGCCTATGTGATTGACATATGTCGTGTATGTTGATGTATGTTTGTTTAAGTGTTTCTTGAAATGTCTGAATGAGTAGTAGTTAGAAAATTGTAAAGTATAAGGGTGTTGAGATATGATTCTCAACCTCTTTTAACTATGTGTATGATCTCCTTTGATAGTTGTGTGATTAGGAATTGAACATGTACAAACTCATGCTTGTGTTGTGATTCATAACATGCTCAACTGCTTTATGATTTTAACTATGTAATGCATATGTTTAAATTTATATTTACGTTGTATGATCCGTCATGGGTGATGGGGGAGCGGAGCAACGAGTGCGTGCAACAGCCCTGGCAGCCCTAAAAGGATAATACCAGACCTTGACTGTATGAGTTGAATCTTGATCCATTACTACTTTATCTATCTGCAATTGATTGTGTTTGGGGCTATGATTATGGCCCAGGCAATCGGTAACGGGATTGAACTCGTGGCTGAGATTCATTTGCCACGTGGGATGTGTTCGACGAACTCGAGTCGTGCGTTGCCTGTCGGTAGTGGCTAGGCCACACGAAGTTGTTTATGCACTTCATGTCGTGCAGCTCAACGGGCGATCGTGCTAGTCGAGCTCGTCAAGTAACCGATCTGCCTTATGCATGTTCACCCTGTTTGGACGCTACTGCTTGAACCTAGGGTACCAAACTTACCAGTGAAACCCCCTTTTAACCATGGTACCTCGATCCGCTAAGACGCATGAGCCGGGCATGGTGGTATGGGACACCGTGGTCGAGCTGTCGGCCTACGCTGGGGCCATGTGCCTCCTCGTAGTGACCATTGCGCAACCAACTTGTGAGCCGAATATGGTGGTATGGGACACTGTATTTGAGCTGTCGATACTTACGGCGAGAGCCGAGTACGGTGAGACCTGTACTCGTGCTGACGGGCGACGAGTCCTCCGTAGTATCTTTGAGTATACTCCAAGGGTCTGTGATTGGCGACGAGTCTTTCACATCAACTAGAGTATGAGTTGAGCCGAGTACGGTGAGACCTGTACTCGAGCTGACGGCTAGTGATTGAGCCGAGTACGGTGAGACCTGTACTCGAGCTGACGGCCAGCAATTGAGCCGCATACGGTGAGATCTGTATCCGCGCTGACGGGTGACGAGCCCTTTGCGATGCCTTCACTACGCTTCTCAAACCATAATATCGTATGAGATTAACTAGGATTGACGACCCTAGAATGGATCATGTTTGGGAATGATACAAGGGAGGTACCTTAGTTTCCCAATATTGCTGTTTGAAATGGACTAATAATAACTTGGTAATCATGAGCATCATTGCACCGCATGTGCTTAGTAGATGTGGCGCACTGAGGGAGTTAAGCATTCGCGAACGTAAGATGATGTCGCTTGAGGGTGGTTTGGCAAGGGCACACAGCATTATGTCATTTCATTCTTGCATTTAATAAGAGTAGTTAGAATTGTTTGATTTGTACTGCTTTATCATTACTGCTTGATTGAATTGATAACATGTTAACCTATGCTTTACTGTTCCACTGAGTTGATCACTCACTCCCACGTTACGGGACGGTGTTGTACACACCAACCAGATTTGTTGAGTTTCAGGTGGTGGCAATGCTTGTGAAGCAGAGTCGGACTACTTCTATGATGATAGGAGGAATTCTCCTATCTGTATCTCTCTGGCAGGTCAATGAAGACCTGATATTGTATTGACGGGGCTATGGTACATGGGATAGGAGGCATTACACTTCCTCACATTTGGTACATTTTAGAACTGTACTTGTATTTATTTAACCTGGTAATGTTATCACACTCTGGAGACTCATCATAAGTTATATATTTTATCTATCTATCACAGTCTTCCGCTTGCAAATTAACTGTCTCTGGAGTATGATATGCTGTTTTGGCTTAATCTCACTCATGTTCAATGCACGAATACAGTCAACATTCAATCATCATTCATTTTGTTGCATAAGTGATGTTCTGGAACTCGGTAGTTAAGTTTATGCTCGACCCCCGATTTTCAGGGCGTTACAGCCCGGCCCATGAGTCTTAGCGGATCGAGGTACCAAGGTTAACGGGGTGTCCACTAGTGAGTTTGGTACCTTAGGTTCAACCAGTAGCGTCCAACATGGTGAACATACATTGGGTCAATCGGGTTACTTGACGAGCTCGACCAGTACGAGCACACATCAAGTGGATCGACATGAAGTGTGTAAGCACTCTGTGTGGCCTAACCACTATCGACAACCGAAGTACGACTCAGATTCGTCGAACACATCCTGTGTGGCGAAACAACATCATCCACCAATCTAGGATTGTTACCGATTGCCTTGACTATACAATAGCCCCAATCACATTCAATTACAACAAAATATCCTAGAAGAGAGTTAAAGCAATAATGGATCAAGATTTCAAATCATACAATCAAAGGTCTGATATTGTCCGCTTTAGGGCTGCCAGGGCTATTGCACGGAATCGTTACACCACTCCCCCATCACCATTCACGGCTTTATTTTTGCATTTTATGGAATACAACTTAAACATGGATTTATACATATGCATTACATAGATAAACAGACACTATAATATACGGTACATGGAGGAAAACATACACATAGTTAAAGGAGTTGAGAATCATATCTCAACACCCTTATACATTACAATTTACCAACTACTTACTCATTCAGACATTTCAGCAAACACTTTAGACTACTTACATCAACATACATGACGTATGTTGATCACATAGGTATTAGGCCAAATCCTTTCACTAGGGAGTTGCCCCATTTATAACACACGTACACCCATGACGGATAGGCATGACAAGCATGAATCCAAGTCCCATATTCATTCATTCATTTCCACAAATACTTGGGCTACACACTGTATCACATATAACGTATATTTGCCGTGACGTGATTTAGGGCAAGTCCTTTCGCTAAGGAGTTGTCGTACATGTAACAAGCACATATTCATGACAGATAATCATGTTAGGCACATATCCAAATTCCATACGCATCAAAACATCTCAACATATACATAGAATACACTATATTCCACATAGTTCATGTATAACTGTAAAGCGAAACAGACGATGTACTTTGCATGTGAAATAGCACCCATGTCAGTTATAAATCATTAACAGACATTGAAAGCCTTGAAAACCATAACCTATACGTCTATAGTCCGCACCTTACGCTGTAGAAGCATAACAAATTCGTTTTAAACACGTAGTCTTTGTCAACGGCGGATTGACAACCTATAGCATGAATTAGGTTAGTTATTTCATAACCTACACTACCTGAAACCCTAAAACAGATTAGGGTTAGGTTTTCTTACCTAAGAATGGAACTAGAATCGCTGAACTAGCGATACGGTAGCGGCGATTTGATACGTAGAACGACAAGGAGGAATCCTTGTAGCAAAGCCATAACTTCCCTCACCTTTTCTCTCTCTTTCCTTCTCTTTCTTTTCTCTCCTCTCTCCTAGGTTTAGGAAATTCGTATGATGAGAGAGTGAGGGTTTAAGGTCCTTATATAGGCTTAAAACTGATGAAAATGGCCCCAGGGCCAAGGTATACTTAGGTTATAGCCAAAGGGAGTCTATTTCAACTCAACGGAGCACTTCCAGAGCCCCCCCTTGAGCCAAAGGTTAGACTTAAGCTCCCTGACCATGGATCTAGGTTAAGTTAAGTTTTCAGTCCGATCGGATTTACCGATCGCCCGTGGCGGACCAGTTTCCGTTCAACGGTCCACGATCACCGATCAGGGCCACAAGTACACTGACCTGTGTATGAAATTTCTCCTGATCCGAGGGTGTATTTAGGTCAGATTCTGACGGTCTGAATCCTTATAGTCGGCCCGCAAGCAACAAGTCTCAGATGACTTAAATTTAGATTTTTATTTTTAAAATATCCACGTTTCTCACACACTTCACTCCGGGCTCAAGCGAATAGCCCCGGGACACTATCTGGATTTGATTTTCGAGATAGTTGTCAAGCCTAGTAAGGTAGTCTTAATTATATAATTTCACAGTAATCGGACTTTCGACGTGCGGTCCAGATCCGATATGGAGTTTCAATGTGCTCCCGAGAGCAACTGGGTAATGAGATTGATCCTAGATTTTAGGGTAACATAGTGTCAATGATTCTACAAGTTTTGGGTCTTACAGATCGTATTTAAAGTGATTAGTGCCAATTTCACAGGTACTATAGTTTAGCACTTAGGTAATTCTTGTTTAATTTCTAAAGGATTTGAGGTTTGAGAAGTTAAGAAGGGGTTAGGATCAACCCCTTGCCTAAGGACATCTAACTCTAGGTTGGCAAAAATCTGGGGCGTTACAATTTATGAGACTGATAACATTAACTCCCGAGGCTGCAAAGGGCCAAGAAGCCACTGATTGATGCAAATCTTTAGGAGGTACATGTATTATATCACCATGTATTTGGCATTCATGACATCGTCGTGCATAATCAATTACATCCTTGAACATTGTAGGCCAATAATACCCCATTCGACGTATTCGATGAAACAAATTTCTACTAGCCTGATGAGCTCCACATTCTCCTGAATGTGCTTCACCAAATATTTGATTCACATCCTTCGTATCTACACATCGCAACAGTACCTCGTTGTAGGATTTCTTATAAAGTTCCTCATTACACGTAATGAATTTATTTGCCCTTTGCCTTATTTGCATCTTTTATGCAGGATCCTCTTGTAGGATGTCATATTTGAGCTAATCCACAAAAGGCTGGCGCGAATCATCAACCGTGATCTCTAAACATGATACTAGAAGTACCTCAGCAATCTCGACATCATCAGAAAGCGGTAAGAACCTTCTTTCTTCGATTGTTACTTGTAGAGGGCTCCGATTAGAACAAGCTAAGGTTTCGGCTAGACTAGCCAAGGCATCTGCCCTTGCATCTTCTGACCTGGGTATGTGTTTGACTTCAACATCTTGAAATTGCTCCAAAAGCCGCCGCGCACGGCGATGATATGGGAGGAGTTCTTGCTTCTTTACTTTGAATTCTATCGTGAGCTGGTTTATTACCAACTTAGAATCACCAAAAATTCGCAATGCCCTTATCTTCATTTCCTGGGCTATTTCCATCCCTATATGAGGGCCTGATACTCAACCTCATTATTGGTGCATGTTGCGCCTAATGTGAAAGAATATGGCAATAGATCACCTTGTGGACTAATAAATATTACCCGAGCACCGGTTCCTGAAGTCGTGGAAGCACCATCAAAATAGATTTGCCACAGGCCACATAGTTCTGTCATCATCACATGCTCATCTGGAAAATCATCGTTTATCATTTCGCTATTCGACACGGGATGGGCTGCCAAGAAATTCGCCACTGGTTGTCCTTTTACTGCTCTTGCCGGTTTATATGTGATCGCATATTCTGACAGTAAGAGCATTCACTTGGCCAATCTCCCTGATAGCCTCGGCCTTGTCATTAAGATTTCAGTGGATCCACTCATGAAATCAAAATTATATCGTGGGAGAGACAATAATGTCTTAATTTTTGTACTGCAAAGATCATAGCTAGGCATAGTTTCTCAATAGGCACATAATTACATTCGGCTCCCACTAAAGTTCTGCTCAGATAATATAACGTGATTTCCTTCCCTTGCTCATTCGTTTGTGCTAACAAAGCCCCTAATGAATTTTCTAATGTAGAAATATAGAGAATAAGGGGTTTACCTTTCACAGGCGTTGCCAATACTGGCGGATGTTTCAACAACTCTTTGATTGAATCTAATGCATTTTGACATGACTGGTCCCATGCAAATTCTACTCCTTTCTTCATTAGATGAGAGAACGGTTGACATCTTCCTGTAAGGTTTGAAATGAAACGACGAACATATGCCAACTTTCCTTGTAAACTTTTTAATTCCTTCAGTGTTTTCGGAGGGGCATATCTTGAATGGCCTTGACTTTCCTTGGGTCGATTTCAATTCCTCGATGTCTAACGACAAAACCGAGAAACTTCCCTAACGAAACGCTGAATGCACATTTAAATGGATTCATCTTCAGTTGCTTCTTTCTGAGACAGTGGAATACTGAAATTAGATGTTCATAATGTTCTTCATGGTCATTTGATCGAACCACTAAATCATCTACATAACATTCAACATGTTTGTGTATCATATCTTGAAATATGTTTTGCATCGCCATCTGATTCGTTACACTAGTATTTTTTAGACCAAACGACATAACTTTGTAACAATATATTCCCAGTGAGGTTCTGAATGTCGTAGCTTCTTCATCTTTAGGAGCCATTCTTATTTGATTATATCCTGCGTAACCATCCATAAACGACATGATAGCATATTTCATCGTACTATCGATTAACAACTCTGTAATCGGCAGTGGGAAGTCATCCTTGGGGCATGCTTCGTTCAAGTCCCTAAAGTCGACGCATACTCTGATTTGTCTACTCTTCTTTTTTAATGGGATGATATTTGATATCCACTTGGGATACTTGACTTCCCTAATGAAACCAACTTTGATGAGTTTGCCCACTTCTTCTTCAATCAGAGGAACCAGCTCCAGATGGAATCTCCATTGCACTTGCTTAATTGGCCTGGCTTTTCAGCATATTGTCTTTAGAAATATTTAACCAATGCATTGCCACTGATGGTTCTAGGCCTGGCATTTCAGCATATGTCCAGGTAAATACATCTTTATTCTCTTTTAAAAGTCTCACATATCGATTGGCCTCCTACTCAGAAAGACCGGCGCTTATAAATATGTTTTGAGATTCTTCTTCTGTCCCTATGTTTATTTCTCGTAGGCTATCAATCGTCGGATGCCCCTTATCTTCTATTTACTTGGGATCCACTTCGGGATGTTTAATTATTTCAATTTCCTCTTATTCTATCACCCCCACGGTGATTGTGTTTACTGAGGACTCCCCTCCCAACCCGCGAAACCTTTCCTGTTTCTTCTCATCAACCCCAACCGGGATTAAAATACCTTTTCCACTATTCAAACCAACTGGCTCTTCACAATTGAAGCCCATATTCTTCATTATTCTTTTGTTAGCGGAGCTATACCTTTCCAAATCCTCAGGTGTCAACTTTGCAGATTTCATCTTATTATCCCTCTTTGCTTCTATCTCTCCCTCTAACGCTACATAGAAGTTGATAGGTTTAGGGTTCTTCTTATTGGCCTCAACATGGAACCTTTTAGGCATAACTGAGAATGTTTTTTTTTCCTTTCGGCTTGTGGTAGAGGCATCATATAATTTGCTTGCAAAATTTCTAACTAGTCGGGTGATAATAATGTCAGCGGAGGTTGTCCTGGCCGTCTCAGATGTTTTGGTATAAAATAGAATTTCTATTTCACCTTCTCTTTCTCGGACATCGCTATCTTTGCAATTATGTTTTATGTTGTGATAGTGCTATCTTTTATCATTTCATTATTATTGCTTCTCTCGTTATTTCCTGTGGCGAATTCATCATAATAACCGGCATCAGCGAAGAAAGATTCTGCCTCCGTATATGGTTTCGCATTAGCCATCACTTTACATTGAATCTCATCTTTACAATACTTGAAACATTGGTGAAGGGTTGACTGCACGATTCCATATTGATGCATCCAAGGTCTTCCTAAAAGGAGATTATATGTTGTTACTGCATCAATAACATGACAAACAATATCCATTATCAGTTCCCAATTTCCAATGTCAACATGATTTTGTCGAGCACTCTTTGTCCATCCTGGTTGAACCCTTATATCATCATCCCACTGGGGCACAGATGAGAGCAGCGATATTTGAGTTCACTTAACATCATCAGTGGCAGCGAATTCACTACCCATTGTCTAGAATTATCTGTTTTATTTATTTACTACCGACATGGCCTTCAACCATCAACGGTCTATTATGATCTTCACCACAGATTAAGTCTTCATCAGAGAAAGAAACGACCGACATACAATTGTTTCGTTTGTCGTGTTCCATCTCTGTAAGCAATGCTCTCCTGACGTTATTATCAGATAGAGCTTATATTATATCGTTTCTAAAATCTTCTGACAATCTCAATGCATCATATACGCTTAGCCGAGCTGGTATGCCTTTTAAATGTCTAACCACATCGTATGCCACCCCTTCCACCTTATCTTTCCCCTTTTCTCTGGTACTGTCATGGACCTCTTTGTGTATCTCTTTCCTTATTACTTCTGCATTCTGTCTGCAGGGACTCTTTACCCTCTTTCCGGAACATAATGTGACCATTGCAGCTTTACGCATTTGTTCGAGAGTATAATGGTCACCCATTCTTCTACTGTAATTTGAATGCGTACGCTCCTGTCAGATATCATGTGTAATTTTAGCTGGTGCTTATCTATAAATGGATTCTATCTTGGAGATGAAAGGGAGGATGTTTCCACAGAGAGTCGCCATTTTGGCATCTTATAAGACTCCAAACAATAATAAAATCCCCTAAGTCATCCTTAAATCAACATCAAATAAGAGAAAGCAGCTCCCCAACAGAGTCGCCATTTTGTTTCGACCAAAAACAAAATGCATTTGATTTGGGAGAATTTCTTATTTAACAAGAGAGATACATAAATCAAATATAATCAAAATATAAATTTTGACAGCATTCCTGTGCATTTTCATCAACTCTCCAGGGGAGACGAGTTGTGCGGGTTTCCCTTATTGCGATCCCGTAGAAATATCCAAAATAACTTGATCATCTGTCAGAAATTTCAGCATAACGACCGCCCTCAAAGATAATTTGCGCAACTCATACAGGAGTTGCACGGCTAGCAAGTTGTGCGGACCCGCATAACTTGCCTTGAATTGCGCGGCCTGACCTTCCTTCTTCCCTTCTCTCTGCCCTCAATACCTGTCAGAGGGTCTGACCTCCTTAACATCCAATCCCCTAAATGAGGGGTGAGGGGGTATTTATAGGCATTCGCACGTGTGAGGCCTCGATTCTTATGCCATGGGCCCCACCTCGCACACTAAGTTCTTTTTCTCTAATGGAACTTGCCCATCTTAGTGCAACTCAAGACCCTTGCAACTTAGGACCCGCACAACTCAGGACTCGCGTAGCTCACTCTCTTCTTTCATACCTTTCCCTCCTTAACCATTTTTTATGCCCCAACATGGTTCACTTGGGATTTGAATCTAACTCTCTATGGGGCCCACGACCCTTATACAAATCAGGGAAATTGATGGACATCGTGTATATAACACATACGTCAAAATGGGCCTCACAAGGCAGCCCCATGGTGGGCATATAACCCATAAGTCGGGGTGGGCCTCTCAAGGCAATGGGGCCCTGTAAGTGCTATTGTCTCATGCTCCTTTGGTTGTCAAATTTTATTGTGCCAAAACCTCTATCTGTGTCTGGTGTTTGTATGTTGATATATATTTGATCAAGTCACTGCATCACAATGGTTCAAGACATGTACGGTGCTCTGCTTCAAGAAATGCATGGTTATGTACTTTATCCTCTTCTGAAAGCATCAAGGTTTAGAGTTACATCGATAAGAAGAGTGCATTTCAAGACTCAAGTACATTTCAAGATTCAAGTGCATTTCAAGACTCAAGAGTACATTTCAAGACTCAAAGTGTATTGATGAAGTTTAATTTCAAGCTTTCGAAGATCTCAAGATCAAGCTACATCAAGTAGAGATCTCAAGCTTCATAAGGTTCAAAGGTTAACCATCATCTAAAAGAATGAAGTTCAATGTTCATACTTCATGTCCCAGGTATGATAGACCTTATTTTTAACCTTAGGGTAGGTCATTTTGCATACATAATTCAAGATGAATCTTTTTACATGAATTTAGTCTATTCTAAGACTAGTCCTAGACCTTGTTCAACTAGTCCTAGACCTGGTTCGACCAGACCAAGAAATTTCACGACCAATCCTAAGTTATCGAAGATTTTCAAAATTTTTTGTTTATTCTACGACCAGTCATAGGAATAGTTACGACTCGTCCTTCGACAAGTCCTAGTTCTTTGACTCAAACTCCAGCGACTAATCTTTGTGTCTCATGATCAGTTGTGGGTGGTTCACGACCAGTCGTAGAGTGCACTTGACCAGTCGTGGACTACCTTCGACCAGTCGTGGAACGGTTTTTTCAGATCGCGCTTAAAATTTCAAAATGTAGTTCGTCCTACGACCAGTCGTGGTGGCCACACGACCAGTCGTAAATGCGATCTCTGCAACTATAAATTGAGCATGATTTCAGAGTTTTTCATTGATTAAATTGAGAAAATTCAAGCATTCACTCTGAGATAAGTTAGTGTTCATTTTGAGTTGATTTGTGCATATTTATTATTCTCTTTTGTTAGCTTATTTATATTTGATTTTCTTCCTATATTCCAATCTTATTTGAAAAAGAGGAATTGTTGTATTCCTTCTTCTTGGAATTAAAGTCAAATAGAGCTACGCCCAATTTGGTTTAATTTAAAATCAATTAGAACCTAGAACCATTTCTTAAGTGAGTATTGGACATTGAACGTTGATTCGAACTTCTACTCTGATTGGTTCTACCGGGCTGCTACAAAAGGAGAAATCCAGGTATTTTACATTTATTGTAAATTTCCATCTTTTGGTTTTGTTTGAGATTCGCCAGAAAAATCTCATTGTGTTGGTTATCTGAGGAGAGCCAGAAAACTCAGAAAGTGTGGGTTTTTGGATTGTGTAAGCCCAAGTTAAAAAGACACAATTGTAAAGATTTTAGGTGAACCTGTGAAACCTATTTACATAGTGAACACTGATATCCCCTGTGTGAGGATATTAGGAGTGGAGTAGCAAGCTGTGTGGCTGTTGTTTAACAGTTGGTGAACACACAGGCGAACCACTATATATCGGTGTGTTTTGTGATTTGAATGTTCTTTTAATTTCTATATCTTTAATCATTCATATTTGTGGAATGTATATGTGGATGTGAATGTTGTAATATTTACATTTCAAGCAAAGTGGGGAATGTTGTAATAGTTTAGAATTTATTTCTTGCTATTTCCTTTATTTCCTTTCTGTTCGAGTTTTAATATTCAATTTGTTCTAGTAAGGTTGTCCTGCCATAAACCCTTGGTTTTTATGGTGCAAAGGTTGTCCTTAAAACAAACATTAGTATCAAGCTCTTTATTTAAGATTGCTTTACATTTCTGTTCTTTGATTTATTTAAAGTGTAGTCTTTTATTTATTTGTTTATAAGGCTATCTTATTTTAGGTTGAATTCCACTGTTAATTTTTAATTTGGCATAGTCTTATTCACCCCCCCCCCCCAACACTCTAGGACATATAGCTTGGCCTTTTTAAGTGGTATCAGAGCTTAATAGCTCGTTTTTAATTCTTTATTCTTGGATTCATTTCCTGAGCTAACGATCTAAAGCTATATATAAGATGTCAAATTTTGATGGCCTTCACCCTTTGATGGCTCCAACTATGCCTATTGGAAAGCGAGGATGAGGATTTTCCTCAAATCAATGGATGAGAGTGTGTGGCTTGCCACGGTGACTGAATGGAACCCACCTACCATTGAAGTGACTGGTATCGATGGTTCAAAATCAATGAGAGTAACACCATATTACTCATGGACTACTCTTCAAAAAAATGAGAGTAGTGTCAATGCAAAAGCACTAAATGCAATCACTTGCGCACTATCACCGGATGAGTTCAAAAGAATCATATCCTGTGATACTGCAAAGAAAGCTTGGGATATATTAGAAATGACACACGAGGGTACTTCAATTGTCAAAAAATCTAAAGTCCAACTCCTCACAACTAAATTTGAAGAAATTCATATAGAGGAAAATGAAATGTTTATGGACTTCTACACTAGATTAAATGACATTGTAAACTCTATGTGGGGTCTTGGCGATAAAATCCCAGAAAGTAAAGTGTGTGCAAAGATACTACGCTCACTACCTGAACGGTTCAATTCTAAGGTAACCACGATCCAGGAACTTCATGATACAAACAATATGAGGGTAGAAGAGTTGGTTGGGTCTTTACAAACCTACGAGTTAACTTTTAAAGCTCCTAAAGGTAAATCTATTGCCCTTAAGTCTTCTAAACATATTTCTCAAGAAAACTCCGATTTAGAAAATTTTGAAGACGATATGGCTCTTTTAGCGAAAAAGTTTTACAAGATTTTTAAAAGTAAAAAGAGAGTTGATTTTCAAAAAACAAATGATAAGAAAAGATCTAAACCTAAATCTAAAACTTGAAATCTTTGAAAGATAGTTAATGTTACAACTGCCAAGAATATGGGCATTTAGCAAACAAATGTCGTAAAAAGAACAAACCTAAAAAGAAAGGAATGTTGGCTACTTGGGACGAATCTTCTGGCACTGAAGCCTCTTCTGAATCAGAAGATTCTGAAATCGAGTCGGATAATGAAGTTAAGGCCCTTATGACTCTAGCCAAGTTCACTTTTTCAGATCACGATGATTCAACTAGTGAAGAAAATCTGAATAGTGATCATGAAAATGAAGAAGATCTTCAAGATGCTTACAATGCCCTATACAAGGAAAGTTGTAAAATTGCCGTAAAACTAAAACTTCAAAAAGAAAAGTTTGAGTCTCCGGTTCTAGAAAAATCCCATATTTCAGATTGTTTTGAAAAGACTAAATGTGATTTAGAATTCAAAACCTCCCTGATTAAAAATCTTAAATCTGAAAATGACAAACTTAAGCGTGAAAACTCCTCACTTTTGAGTTCAAAGGATACATGAAGGTATGCTCAAGGAGATCCAAAGTTTGAGAAACTTCTATCCAGATCTAGAAAATGTGGCGACAGATCCGGGTTGGGCTATGATAAGAATATACCTTCTAAACAGAAGATTACTCTTCCTAAGTTTATGAGAGGAGAAACCTCTAACTCAAAAGGAAAAAGTATTAATCAAAGTTTTTCTAAAAATGCTAAAACTTTTCAAAAACCTAAAAGCAATTATGTCAACTATAAAACTCAAAACCAAAACCCTTTAGCTGAAAAAATAGTTGATTTGCTCAGGCAGCTCTTAAAATCTAACTCAGTGGGTCACTCATACATAAATTACAAATACAAGAAGACCAACTATACTCCTAAACCCAAAACAGTAATGAAATGGGTTCCTAAAGTTACTTGTTTGGTTGCCCACACTGCTTTCAAAGCTATAAGTCATTCGAAGTGGTACTTAGACTGTGGATGCTCAAGGCATATGACAGGCGATAAGGCTTTATTCACCGAACTTAAAGATATGACTAATGGGTTAATCACATTTGGTGATGGTAGCAACTGCAAGATTATTGGCCAAGGTACGGTTCAGCTCTATAACCTTCCCTTATTTAAGAATGTTTTATATGTTGAAGGGTTAAAACAAAACCTGTTAAGTATATCTCAAATATGTGATAATGATCATAGCGTGAAATTTTTTAATAAAGGTTGTGAAATCTTAAACAAAAAGGGTTCTATAATATTAACTGTTGTAGAACTTCTGAAAACTGCTATATTGTAAGCGATGGTAGCTTATCTAATCAATCGTGCTACATTGTCCACACCGATGAAACAGAATTATGGCATAAATGCCTTAGACATGTACACTACCATATTTTATACAGATTGAGCAAGGGAGAACTAATAAGAAGTCTACCTAAATTATAAAATGTAGACAAGATATGTGGTGAATGTCAATATGGCAAGCATACAAGGAGCTCTCACAAAAAGGTGAACTCCAATGCCACATCAAGACCACTCGAGCTTCTCCATATGAATCTTATAGGACCTACCATGACGAAGAGTCGAGGTGACAAAAAATACATCTTGGTAATCATGGATGATTTTTTTAGATTCACTTGGGTAGCCTTCTTAAGGGATAAATCAGAAACCCTTGATGAAGTTAAAAGGATTCTCAAACGGATCCAAACTGAAAAAAGTTCTTAAGTTTGTAAAATCCGTAGTGAACATGGATTTGAGTTCAAGAATAGTAATTTTGAGAAATTCTGTAACGATCAGGGAATATCACATGAATTCTCTGCACCTAAAACTCATCAACAGAATGGAATTGTGGAAAGAAAAAATAGAGTGCTTCAAGAAATGGGAACTATAATGTTGAATAGTATAAAGCTCCCTAAAAATCTTTGGGCTGAAGCAGTGAATACTGCCTGCTATATTATTAATCGGGTTTATGTATGTAAATCTAATAATAAAATCGCTTATGAAATGTGGTTCGATAAAAAGCCTAATGTCAAATACTTTCGAGCTTTTGGTAGCAAGTGCTATATTTTGCGTGACCGTGAAAATCTGGGAAAGTTTGACACAAAAAGTGATGAAGGAATCTTTTTAGGATACTCTTTAAACAGTCGCACATATCGTGTACTGAACAAAAGGTTCGGTATTATTCAAGAATCAATTAATGTGGTCATAGACGATCATTTGAATACACCTGCCCCAAGTTCAGATAATGATGAAGTTCTTCTAATTGACAAACCCAGTACTTCATCAAGTCAAAACAATTCTGAATTAAGGACTATTAAAAATCATCCAACCGCTCAAATTCTTGAAAATCCTCTCACTGGTGTGCGCACTCGTAGACAACTAGAAGATATATGTAATTACGTGTACTTTACATCTCAGATTGAACTGATAAACGTAAAAGAAACTCTTTCTAATAAAAACTGGATAGTACCTATGCAGGAAGAACTTAATCAGTTTATTCGAAATGATGTCTGGTATCTTGTTCCTAGACCTAAAGATAAACATATTATAGGAACTAAGTGGGTTTTCAAAAATAAGTCTAATGAAATTGGTGATATAATTCAAAATAAGGCAAGACTGGTTGTACAAGGGTACACTCAAATAGAAGGCATTGATTACGATGAAACCTTTGCCCCAGTTGCTCGCCTTGAATCAATTAGACTTTTTATATCCATTGCATGCTTTAGAAAGTTTAAAATTTATCAAATGAATGTAAAGAGTGCTTTTTTGAATGGTGATCTTCATGAAGAAGTATATGTTGAACAACCTACAGGGTTTGAAGACCCTAAGTTTTCTGATCATGTATACCGTCTTAAAAAAGCTCTATATGGTTTAAAACAAGCTCTAGAGCATGGTACGAAAAATTGACTAAGTTTTTACTAAGTCATAATTTTCAAATGGGTAGTGTCAATAAGACGCTTTTTGTTAAGAAACATAACGATGATATCTTAATGGTTCAGATCTATGTTGATGATATTATTTATGGATAAACTTATACTAACATGACTTTTGAGTTTGCAGATTTGATGAAATCTAAGTTTGAAATGAGCATGGTTGGGGAATTAAATTATTTCCTTGGGTTGTAAGTAAAACAACAACCAGATGGTATTTTTATTTCACAAACAAAAAATGCTCTGAACTTAATCAAAAAGTTCGGTTTTGAGAATGGTAAGAATTTTGATACTCCTATGAGTACAACTCTAAGACTCTCAAAGGACTCTACAGGTAAAAATATAGATCTTAAATTATATCGTAGTATGATTGGTAGTCTACTTTACTTAACTGCTAGTAGACCTGATATTGCTTTAAGTGTTGGGATTTGCGCTAGATATCAGTCTGATCCTAAAGAATCACATCTATCTGCTGTCAAATAGATTATGCGATATGTCGCAAGTTTTGCTAAAATGGGTCTCTGGTATCTATATGATACTAGTGTTCAATTGGCTGGGTACTCAGATGCTGATTGGGCTGGAAATATTGATGACAGAAAATTAACCAGTGGTAGTTGTTTCTATATTGAAAATTGTTTGGTTTTTGGTTTAGCAAGAAGCAAAGTTCTATATTGCTCTCAACTGCTGAGGCTGAATACATTGCAGCAGAAAATGCTTGTACTCAGCTTGTTTGGATGAAACGTAAGTTAAGCGATTATGGAATTACACAAGAATCAATGATATTATATTGTGATAATTCAAGTGCTATAAATATATCAAAAAACCCAATCTAGCATTCACGTACTAAGCACATTGACATTAGGTATCACTATATTCGTGAATTAGTGGAAGATAAAATAATATCCTTGGAATATATTCCTACCGAGACTCAACTTGCCGACATTTTCACGAAACCACTCAACAAAAGCAGGTTTAATAAATTGAAATTTGATCTCGATATGTGCATTCTAAATTGATTATTCATGCATATTTGTATCATAATGTTTATATATTTGATAATTTGTTGGTTTAAAATTCCATTTTTTATGAAATATGCCTGTTTTTATTGGTACATGGCCAGTCGAGGAAGTGCTCGACCAGTCGTGGTACGACTGGTCAAGAACAGTCCTCGACCAGTTGTGTATTGCGTTGGAATCCTTTTAATTTGGGGAAAATCTCATCTTCTTCATTTCCTTTTTCCTCTCCAACGAGCCAAGGCATGACTAGTCGTACCCACCTTCTTAGATCTTCAAGGTTAGTGCATCATTTGTGTTTCTCTTGTAGATTGTAGTTCCTATTACCTCATTTTCACTATTGGAGTAATCTGTTTTGAGATTCATTGCAATTTTGGGGCATTTTCTTGAAAAATCTGATCTAACAAAACCCCTTGTTTTCACATCTTTAGTATCCACTTGATCCTTTGATTTTCATTCTGATAATGGATGCTAGAGGGAAAAAGAAAACTTCCCGTGGTCCATCTTCTTCTAGATCAGCATCTCTCTCTAGGCGCCATCTTCGTTCACCTGAGGATGATCCCTCTGATGTACAGGATTTGCGTATGCACAAAGTCATTATTGAATGGTCTGTCTCTATTGAACACATTGCTCCTTTTGGTATTCTTCCTATTCTCCAATCTGTAAGATGGGATAACATCTTACATTGGGGTGGGCCTGCATACCAATCTATTGCACAGGCCATGTTTGCATGTATCTCAGAGTTCTCTTTTGAGAATTTAACTTTTAAAATTGATATTAGAGAAGGTCTATTTGAAGTTGACCGCCATCCAATTGCAGGGTTAATGGATATACTTGTTACTGAGGAGGGTATTCCTATTCATACTTTAGCTGAAAAACCCTCTGAATCTGAAAAGCGGATGCTAACCAGAGATTTGTGTAATATGAATGTGTAATGGACTCACAAAGGGAATGCGCTCCCCGCAAGGTACTTGTTACCCAAATACAGGGTACTTCACGGAATTTTTATTTCTAACCTGTATCCTCGTTCTAGTAATAAGACAGAATCAACTGCCTTTATGGTTCGTGTTTTGCACTCTGTCATTTTTTGTTCTAAAATTTACCTTCCTTCATGGATATGTCATTCCATTATTCAGTCTCGTCTCTATCCAGGTCATAGTGATATTCCTTTTGCCTATCTCATGACTATTTTAGCTAATCACATGCTCGTGGCTATGCCTATTGGAGAGACTCCCATCCATCATCTCATTTTTAACAATTCGATTATTAACAAAATGAAATTGGAATTGGCTCGTGGCCAAGTGGATGTTGGTAGTGGTGCTGAAGCAGGAAATGAGGCAGATGCTGGGAATCTTCCTCCTGACGATGTGGATATGGATGATATTTTTGATGAACTTGAATCTGATTCTGGAAATGATCCTGTGTAACGCCCTGAAAATCGGGGGTCGAGCATAAACTCAACTCCCGAGTTCCAACGCATCACTTATGCAACAAAATGAATGATAATTGAATATTGTCTGTAATAGAGCATTGAACATAAGTGAGATTAAGCCAAAACAGCATATCATACTCCAGAGATAGTTAAATTGCAAGCGGAAGACTGTGATAGATATATAAAATTTAAAAACAAACTATGGCAAGTCTATAGAGTGTGATAAGGTTACCAGGTTAATGAATTACAAGTACAATTCAAATTATACCAAATGTGTAGTGTCATCTAGTCAACATCCCTGTAATCCCGTCGATCAAGACACGGCTCACGTGAAGCCGTCAGCATAGCATATACGAACAAGCATCATTGTCATCATAAAGGTCTGGCTCCGCTTTAAGAGTAGCGTCGCCATCTGCAATCAGACAAAGTCTGGTGGGTGTTCGGAACACCGTCCCGTAACGTGGGAGTGAGTAACTAACTTAGTGGAACAATAAAGCATAGGTTAACATGTTATCAATTCAGTCACAAAGTAATGATAAAGCAGAGAAATCAAACACTCCTAACTACTCTTATTAATGCAAGTATGAATGCAGTCATGATGTATGCCCTCACCACACACTCCCTCGTGCTACACCATCTTACGTTCGTGGCATGCTTGCATTCCTCAGTGCTCCACATCTTCCAAGCACATACAATGCATGATGAGCATGATTACCGAGTTGTTATTAGTCCATTTCAAACAGCAGGATTGGGAAACTAAGGTACCTCCCTTGTATCATTCCCAAACATGATCCATTTTAGGGTCGTCAGTCCTAGTTAATCTCAGACGATGGTGTGTTTTCTAGGTCGCTGCAAAGGCTACCAGGGCTGTTACACACAAAGGTTACACCACTCCCCCATCACCTTTTTAACGATTCATCACTATACAGATACAGGCCTAGTTTCATACTCTATACACTGCGGCAAAACTCGTCGCCTCACCGCAATTCAGAGTATGCTCGAGGTCACTACAAAGGGCTGTCAGGGCTGTTGCTCGCATTCGTTGCACCACTCCCCCATCACCTTATCATTGTAGGCCGACAGCACGAACATAGTGTCCCATACTATCATAATCGGCTCACGAGTCTGGTTGCTCACTGGTCACTACGGGGAGGCACGTGGCCCCAGCGTAGGCCGACAGCTCGACCACGGTGTCCCATACCACCATGCCTGGCTCATGAGTCTTAGCGGATCGAGGTACCATGGTTAAAAGGGATTTCACTGGTAAGTTTGGTACCCTAGGTTCATGCAGTAGTGTCCAAACATGGTGAACATACATAAGATAGATCAGGTTGCTTGACGAGCTCGGCTAGCTCGAGCGCACAACAAGTTAAACGATATGAAGCCCATAAGCACTTCGTGTGGCCAACCACTATCGCCAACCGAAGTACGACTCGGGTTCGTCGAACACATCTCACGTGGCAAATGAAACTCAACTACGAATTCGATCCCGTTACCGACTGCCTGGACTATACAATAGCCCCAATCACATTCAATTTCAGATATTTAAAGCAGTAATGGATCAAAATTCAAATCATACAATCAAAGACTGATATTATCCGTTTAGGGCTACCAGGGCTATTGTATGCACTCGTTGCTCCACTCCCCCATCACCCATGATGGATCATATAACGTAAACATGAATTTAAACATATGCATTACATATATAAAATCATATAATCAATTGACCATGTTATGAAGTACAACATAAGCATGAGTTTGTACATATTCAATTCCTAATCACACAGATATCTAAAGAAATCATACACATAGTTAAAGAAGTTGAGAATCATATCTCAACACCCTTAAACATTACAATTTACTAACTACTACTCATTCAGACATTTCAACAAACACTTTAAAATACATACATCAACATACATGACATATGTTAATCACATATTTCACTAGGGAGTTGCCCCAATCATAACATGCGTACACCCATGACGGATAGTCATGGAAAGTAGGAATCCAAGTTCCATATTCATTTGAACATTTTCACAAACACTTGAGCTACACATTTCAACATATATAGCGTATAGTGGTCGTGGCGTGATTCAGGGCAAATCCTTTCGTCAAAGGGGTATCGCCAATACAACAATCATATATCCATGACAATTAGTCATGGCGAGCACAAATGAGAATTCTATACTCATTCAGTCATTTTCACAAACACTTAGAATACACTATTTCAACTTACATAGTGTATATTAGCAAAACATGTATTAGGGCGAGCCCTTTCGCCAAACAATTATTTTATCCATATATAATATATTCGTACAACAAATAATCATGGCAAACACATTTCCAAAATTTATACGTATACGGTACTTTCTACAAATACCTAGAGTATGTAAAATTCCATATTCTTCATCTTTAATCGAAACGGAAAACAGACAGCACTTTGTACATGTGTAATTGCATGCAGATCATGAATCTATCATTATCTGACATTGAAAGCGTTGAAAACCATAACCTATACACCTAAAGTCCGCACCTTTTATGGTAGAATCGTAACGGATCCAATAGGTTTGCTAAGCTTTCGTATACGGCAGTTCGGTAACCTATAGAACGAAATAGGTTAGCTATTTCATCACTTGAATCGAATCAAACCCTTAAATAGGTTAGGGTTTTCTTACCTAGAAAAGATGCCGAAATCGCGGGAAAGCGATGAGAACGGAGCGGTTAAGCATGGATAGCAGCAGGGAAGCAAGGCAGGGAGATTCTCCCACTTCTCTCTCTAGGGTTTCTCTCAAATTCGTATGGCTGCAATGAGAGAGGGTTTAAGGTCCTTATATAGCCTAAAAACTCACCGAAATAGACTCCAGGTCAAAGTATACTTAGGTTATAACCAAAGCGGGTTGGTTTCAGCTCAACGGAGGACTTTTGGCAGGCCTCCTTGAGCCAAAGGTCGGACTTAAGCTCACCAACCTTGGATCTAGGTGGAGTTAAGTTTTTGTTTCAGTGGGATTCCGAGATCACGCATGGCGGACCAGTTTCAGTTCAACGGTCAGCGGATCTCGATCGGAGATTCCGAGTATATGGATATGTGTATGAAATTTCTCCTGATCTGAGGGTGTAATTTGGTCTGATTCTGACGGTTTGATTGCTTAAAACTGATCCACAAGCGAGAGGTGCCAGATTACTATTTGAGATATTTATTTGTAAAGAAAATCAAGTGTTTTCACACTCCTCGCTCCGGACTCAAGCGAATTACACTGAGACACTATCTGGATTTGATTTTCAAGATGGTTGTCAAGCCCATCAAGGCGGTCCTAATTCCTTAACTTCGTGTTAATTGGACTTCCGACGTGCAGTCCAGATCTGATACGGAGTTTCGAGAGGCTCCCGAGAGCAGCCGGGTAATGAGATTGATCTTAGATTTTAGGGTAACCTAGTGTCCATGATTTTACAAGTTTTGGGTCATGAAGATCGTATTTAAAGTGATTGGTGCTAATTTCACAGGTACTCGAGTTTAACACTAGCTATTTCTCGCCTAATTTCTAAAGGATTTAGTCCTGAGTAATTTCCGTCTGAGGTGGTACCTGGGCCTTTGTAGTTTGTATATAAAGTGATCCAAGTTATAAAACTTAGCTAGTTTAAGATAGCGTCTAGGGTGAAAGTACTTAGAAAATTTAAAGAACAAGGTGGTGAAGGGTGGGATTTGTGAAGGAAATGGGTTAAGGAGTGATTTTAGACTGTGGGATTCAGTTCTGACAAGTTAATAAGGTGTTAGGATCGACCCATTGCCTAAGGACGTCTAATCCCAGGTTGGCAAAAATCCGGGATGTTACATCCTGACTATGAGCTATCTGAGTTTGATGCTCGTCTTCGTGCTTTAGAAGAGAAGGTAGGGAATATGAATGTTGCCCATGATCTTCAGTTTAAATATATGCGCAAGTATCTTAGGCGTTTGAACAAGGGCATGCATAATCTTGATCCTACCATTCCTACTCCTTCTTAAGGATCTGATTGAGTGTTTTCATTCTTGGTATGTAATATCTTTCATACTTATGTTGGATTGTGCACTATATTTGGTTTGATGACTTTTTAGTTATACTAGTAAAAGATTGTGAACTTTTACTTATATATTATCGTGTTCTCCATCTATTACTCCATTTATTATCCTTTAAATTGTTGCTTCCTTTGTCATATTGTGACAAAAAAGGGGAGAAGGCTTTTGGAAGCGTCTGGAAACATTTGGCTGGATTACTTATAGATATGAGTAGTTATATTTTGGATATGTGTGCTGCTACTCAGGGGGAGTATATAAATAATGAGTTTGTACTTAATAACAACTGGTTCATGATTCATGATTCTTTAAACCAGGTCGTAACTGGTTCTCTTATATAACTGGTGCATGATTCGTTATTGTGCGTGTTGTGCATGTCGTGCATGTCGTGCTTCTCTTATTTTATTGAATTATTGGAGTGTGTTTTGTCACAAATTTGACAAAGGGGGAGATTGTAAGTGCTATTGTCTCATGCTCCTTTGGTTGTCAAATTTTGTTATCCCAAAACCTCTATCTGTGTCTTGTGTTTGTATGTTGATATATATTTGATCAAGACACTGCATCACAATGGTTCAAGACATGTACGGTGCTCTGCTTCAAGAAATGCATGGTTATGTACTTTATCCTCTTCTGAAAGCATCAAGGTTTAGAGTTACATCGATAAGAAGAGTGCATTTCAAGACTCAAGTACATTTCAAGACTCAAGAGTACATTTCAAGACCCAAAGTGTATTGATGAAGTTTAATTTCAAGCTTTCGAAGATCTCAAGATCAAGCTACATCAAGTAGAGATCTCAAGCTTCATAAGGTTCAAAGGTTAACCCTCATCTGAAAGAATGAAGTTCAATGTTCATACTTCATGTCCCAGGTATAATAGACCTTAGTTTGACCTTAGGGTAGGTCATTTTTCATACATAATTCAAAATGAATCTTTTAACATGAATTTGGTTTGTTCTAAGACTAGTCTTAGACCTTGTTCGACTAGTCCTAGACCTGGTTCGACCAGTCCAAGAAATTCCACGACCAATCCTAAGTTGTTGAAGATTTTCAGAATTTTTTGGTTATTCTACGACTAGTCGTGGAAAATGTTCGACTAGTCGTGGAGAATGTTCGACTAGTCGTAGGAATAGTCACGACTCGTCCTTCGATAAGTCCTAGTTCTTCGACTCAAACTCCAGCAACTAATCTTTGTGTCTCACGACCAGTCGTGGGTGGTTCATGACCAGTCATAGAGTGCACTTGACCAGTCGTGGACTACCTTCGACTAGTCGTGGAACGGTTTTTTCAGATCGCGCTTAAAATTTCAAAATGCAGTTTGTCCTACGACCAGTCGTGGTGGCCACACGACCAGTCATAGACGCGATCTCTGCAACTATAAATTGAGCATGAATTTCAAGTTTTTCATTGATTAAATTGACAAAATTCAAGCCTCCACTCTGAGATAAGTTAGTGTTCATTTTAAGCAATTTGTGCATATTTAATATTCTCTTTTGTTAGCTTATTTATATTTGATTTTCTTCCTATATTCCAATCTTATTTGAAAAAGAGGAATTGTTGTATTCCTTCTTCTTGGAATTAAAATCAAATAGAGCTACGCCCAATTTGGTTTAATTTAAAATCAATTAGAACCTAGAACCATTTCTTAAGTGAGTATTGGACATTGAACGTTGATTCGAACTTCTACTTTGATTGGCTCTACCAGGCTGCTACAAAAGGAGAAATCTAGGTATTTTACATTTATTGTAAATTTCTATCTTTTGGTTTTGTTTGAGATTCGCCAGAAAAATCTCATCGTGTTGGTTATCTGAGGAGAGCCAGAAAACTCAGAAAGTGTGGGTTTTTGGATTGTGTAAGCCCAAGTTAAAAAGACACAATTGTAAAGGTTTTAGGTGAACCTGTGAAACCTATTTACATAGTGAACGCTGATATCCCCCGTGTGAGGATATTAGGAGTGGAGTAGCAAGCTGTGTGGCTGCTGTTTAACAGTTGGTGAACACACAGGCGAACCACTATATATCGGTGTGTTTTGTGATTTGAATGTTCTTTTAATTTCTATATCTTTAATCATTCATATTTGCGGAATGTATATGTGGATGTGAATGTTGTAATATTTACATTTCAAGCAAAGTGGGGAATGTGTGGCCCACCTTCCTACTTCCCATCTCTACCACCCAAAGTCCATCTCAACCGTCGAAATCGTTTCCTTGGAGCTCTAGATCATGTTGTGTAACGCCCTGAAAATCGGGGGTCGAGCATAACTCAACTCCCGAGTTCCAGCGCATCACTTATGCAACATAAATAATGCTGATTAAATGTTGTCTGTGTTAGAACAATAAACATGAGTGAGATTACACCAAAAATAGTAATTCATACTCCATATCATTTGTATAAAGGCAAGCGGAAGACTGAACTACATATACATGTATGTAAAGAAACAAAAATCATTTTTGTTCTCTAGAGTATGAATCTATCTGAGTTAGCATATACATATGTTTGTTTGCGAACAAAATGTCAAAAATTATCTAAGGAGTGATCCCTGCAAATCCCGTCAGTGCAGCAGCCTAGTCGAAGCCGCCATAGTACTGCATAAACGAGAACTCCTCCTGGTCCTCGTCATAATCAGGCTCCGCCTCCTGAGTCATCGGCTCGTCTCAACCTGAGACAGAGTCTGGTTGGTGTGCGCAACACCGTCCCGTAACGTGGGAGTGAGTAGCTAACTCAGTGGAACAATAAAGCATAGGTTAACATGTTATCAATACAGTCAAGCAGTAATGATAAAGCAGTAAAATCAAACACTCCTAGCTACTCTTATTAATGCAAGTATGGATGCAGGTATGATGGATGCCCTCACTGACATACTCCCTCATGCGACACCATCTCACGCTCACGGCATGCTTTCATCCATCAGTGCTCCACATCTTCCAGGCACATGCAATGCATGGTGAGCATGATTACCGAGTTTTTAATTAGTCCATTTCAAACAGTAGGATTGGGAAACTAAGGTACCTCCCTTGTATCATTCCCAAACATGATCCATTATAGGGTCGTCAGTCCTAGTTAATATCAGACGATGGTGTATTTTCTAGGTCACTGCAGAGGCTGCCAGGGCTGTTACGCACAAAGGTTACACCACTCCCCCATCACCCCTTAAACGATTCATCACAATACAGAAACAGGCCTAGTTCATACTCTATATACTGCGGCAAACCCTAAGGCGCACTGCGATTTCAGAGTATGCTCGAGGTCACTACAAAGGTCTGTCAGGGCTGTTACGCACAAAGGTTGCACCGCTCCCCCATCACCTTATCAATGTAGGCCGACAGCGCGAATATAGTGTCCCATACCACCATAATCGACTCACGAGTTTGGTTGCTCACTGGTCACTATGGGGAGGCACGTGGCCGCAGTGTAGGCCGACAGCTCGACCACGGTGTCCCATACCACCATTCCCGGCTTATGAGTCTTAGCGGATCGAGGTAAAATGGTTAACGGATTCTCACTGGTAAGTTTGGTACCCTAGGTTCAAGCATTAGCGACCAAACATGGTGAACATACATAAGACACACGGGTTACTTGGCGTGCTCGGCTAGCTCGAGCGCACAAGTTGAGCGATATGAAGCGCAAAAGTACTTCGTGTGGCCAACCACTATCGCCAACCGAAGTACGACACGGGTTCACCAAACACATCATGTGTGGCGAGATAAATCTCAACCACGATCTCAAGTCTGGTACCGGATGTCTGGACTATGGACATAGTCCCAAGCTCAATCAATTCTCAACCATAACATGTGGAGTAAAGCATGATAAACAAAGTAATTCAAGCACACTAGCAAGCATGTCATAAAGCATATTATAAAGCATGTTATGAAACAAGTTACAAAGCATGTTAAAAAGCATGTTATAGAGCACTATACAAATAGGGATATAAATACATATATTTCATAAGTGAGTGGTTAGAGTAAATAACCACATGGAGGGTATCATACGTGACTCTAAGGTAGTTGAGAACTCCATCTCAGCACCTACCTAAGGCACTAACAGCTAAGCACTTACACCCACAAGCAATTTCACAAACACTTAAAGTGCACTATTACAACATACCTGACGTATGTTAGTAATATATGTATTAGGGCTGTCCTTTTACCAAGCTAGTATTTTATACGTATATATCATATTCTCACAGCAAATAATCATGACAATTACATCTCCAAAATTTATACATAGGCGGTATTTTCTAGAATACACAATTTCAACATACATAGTGTATACAAGCAAACATGTATTACGGCGATTCCTTTCGCCAAGTAGGTATTTTATCCATATACTATATAATCATACAACAATTAATCATGGCAAACACATTTCCAAAATGTGTACGTATACGGTATTTCTACGTATACCTAGAGTATGTAAAATTCCATATTTTGCATCTTTAATCGAAGCAGGAAACGGAAAGCACTTTGTACATGTGCAAATACATGCAGATCATGAATCTATCATTATCTGATATTGAAAGCGTTGAAAACCGTAACCTATACACCTAAAGTCCTCACCTTGCTCCTTGGAATTACAACGAAACAGCTAGGTTCGTTAGGCCTTCGTATTCGGCGGTATTGTGGCCTAAAGAGTGAAACCGGTTAGCTATTTCACAACCCATAACCTTCATGCTCCCAAACAGATCTAGGGTTAGGGTTTTTTACCTTAAAACGGAGTCGATATCGCCGGGAAAGCGTCAAGGAAGAGGTGGTGCAGCCTGTGTTGTGGTTGAAAGCAGTAGGAGGAAGATTCTCCCACAACTCATAAGCTTTCTCTCTCTTTTTCCTCTCTCCTTAGGATTTTATCCCAAATTCGTATGGCTATGAGAGGGGCTGTTCTAAGGTCCTTATATAGCCCAAAAACTCATCGGAATAGACTTAAGTTCAAGGTATGCTTATATTATAAGTAAATTGGTGTTGTTTCCAGCTCAAAAGAGGGTTTCTGACGGCCCTCCTTGAGCCAAACGTCGGACTTAAGCTCACAACCCATGGATCTATGTGGGGTTATGTTTTCGTCTCGGTCGGATTCCCAGATCACGCGTGGCAGACCATTTTCAGTTCAACGGTCAGTGGGCCTCGATCGGAGATTCCGAGTACATGTAAATGTTCCTGAAATATTTCCTGATCCGAGGGTGTAATTTGGTCTGATTATGACGGTCTGGTTGCTTAATACTGATCCGCAAGCGAGTGGAGCCAGATTACTATTCAAGATATTTATTTTGTAAAGAAAACAAAGGTTTTCACACTCCCTCGCTCCGGACTCGAGCGAACGGCCGTGGGACACTGTCTGGACTTGATTTCTGAGATGATTGTCAAGCCCAGCGAGGCGGTCCGGATTCCTTAACTTCGTATTATTCGGACTCCCAATGTACGGTCTAGACCTGATACGGAGTTTCAATTCGTTCCCGAGAGCAGTCGGGTAATGAGTTTGATCCTAGACTTTAGGGTAACTAGAGTCAATGATTTTGTAAGTTTTGGGTCTTGTAGATCGTATTTAAAGCAATTCCATCGGATTTCATGGCTAATCTAGTTTAGCACTTAGTTAACTTTGTTAAATTTCTAAAGGATTTAATCCTAAGTGATTTCTGGTCGAGGTGATACTCGAGCCCTTGTATGAAAATTTACGGGTCGTTACAAACACTGGCCGCATATACATCACATTGGGCCTCAAACATGGGCCGCAAATACATCACATTGGACCTCATTACATGGGCCGCATATATATCACAATGGGCCTCATTACATGGGCCGCATATACATTACAATGGGCCTCAAACACAGGCCGCATATGCATCACATTGGGCCTCAAACACGAACCGTAAATCCATCACAATGGGCCTCAAACACAGGCCTCATATATATCGCAATGGGCCGCATCTCATGGGCCTCATATACATCAAGTGGACCACATCACATGGGCCTCATATACATCAAGCGAGACCTACCGTCCTAACTGGACTATCTGCACCATTCATCTATTTTTAGAGGTCATTTTAGAGCATTACCCAAAAAAATAGATCATATCGAAAGATCATTAGGGCCAAACCACAAATAGTAGTGGAGATAATGATTGTCACTGTTAAACAATTCACAGGGCCCACTATAACGTTTATTTCCATCCAATCTGTTCATAAGGTCATAAAGACCTGAATTAAGAGGAAAACAAATTTCATATTAATCCAGAACATCTATGACCCCAAACGGTTTTAATGGTAGACGTTTAATCCCTCACTGATTTTTGTAGTGTGGTCCCTGATAGACAAATCTGTCTTATTTTTCTTCTCAACCCTTAAGACGAGCTTGCAGGGTGGATGGATGGTTTGGATATAAACACACCTCATTATCATACCCTCAGAACCTGCTGACGTCAATATAACAGCTATATAGCTGGAGTGAGGTACACTAGTCAATTCAATCCCCACTGTCTAAGGTCTAGACTGTGTGGATATATAACGTATACATCATGGTGGGTCCCACCGTCCAAGGTGTAACGTCTCAGAAAATTCCATACAAAGACCCAAGTACCACCTCAGGCAGAAATCACTCAGGACTAAATCCTTTAGAAATTAGACGAGTTTAACTAAGTGTTAAACTAGATTAGCTGTGAAATTTGCTTGAATCACTTTAAATACGATCTGCAAGACCCAAAACTTGTAGAATCATGGACGCTAGGTGACCCTAAAATCGAAGATCAATCTCATTACCCAGTTGCTCTCGGGAGCACATTGAAACTCCGTATATGATCTGGACCGCACGTCGAAAGTATGATTACTACGAAATTATGTAATTAGGACCGCCTTACTGGGCTTGACAACCATCTCTGAAATCAACTCCAAATAGTGTCACGAGGCTATTCGCTTAAACCCGGAGCGAAAAGTGTGAGAAAATGTGGTTTTCTTTAGAAAATTAAGTCTAATTTAAATAATCTGAGGCTTGTCGCTTGCGGGCCAGATATAAGCAATCAGACCGTCGGAATCTGACCCAAATACACCCTCGGATCAAGGAACATTTTCCATACATGTCCGTGTACTTGTAACCCTGATCGAGTTTCGATGACCATTGAACTGAAACTGGTCTGCCACATGTGATCTGGGAACCCGACTGGAATGAAAACTTAACTCGACCTAGATCCATAGTCAGGGAGTTTAAGTCCAACCTTTGGCTCAAGGGGGGATCCGGAAGTGCTCCATTAAGACGGAACAGCCTCCCTTTGGACATAACCTAAGTATACCATGGCCCTGGGGTCATTCCCATCAGTTCTGGACTTATATAAGGACCTTAAACCCTCTCTCATTCACTCCATACGAATTTGAGAAAACCCTAGGAGAGAGAAGAGAGTAAAGAGAGAAAAAGTGTGAAAGAAGTGGGAGGAGATTCCTGTTGCTCTATCTTGCCATTCTACGTGTCTGACCGTCACTATCACATCGCTATTCCGGCGATTCTGACTTTGTTCTTAGGTAAGAAAACCTAACCCCAATCTATTCTAGGGTTTCAATTGTTGCAAGTGGCGAGATAGCTGACTTAACTCATGATATAGGTTGTCATTTCATCGTTGACAAAGACCTAGAGTCTCTGTCGAGTTCGTTACGGTTCTACGGCATAAGGTGCGGACTATAGATGCTTAGGTTATGGTTTTCAACGCTTTCAATGTCGGATAATGATAGATTCATGATCTGGGTGTTATTTCACATCTATAATGCAACGTCTGTTTTGTGTTTCAGTTATATACTTATTATGTAGAATTCAGCGTATTCCTTGTATGTGTATAAAATACTGTATACGTATAAAATCTAAAAATGTGTTTGCCATGATTTACTGCCGTGTGTATATACTAGTTATGCGTGTGATGACTCTTTGGCGAAAGGATTCGTTCTAATATGTGTTTGGGCCAATATATGTTATGTAGGCTATTAAGTGTAGTCTAAGTGTTTGTGAAAATGCTTGTATAAGTATGTACTTAGTATAGTAGTGCCTTGAGTAGGTGTTGAGATAGGATTCTCAACTACCTTAGTGATGTGTATGATTTCCTCCATGTAAGTTGATTAGTTTAATCGCTTTATTACCAATATGCATGTGTATGGATTCTTGTTCATGTTACATCTTATACCATGCTTGATAACATGCTCGAACTACTTGGTTATTCCTGTTCTGACCTCTTCACATGCTTAGTTGTTAACATTGAATGTGTGTGGGACTACGGTATAGTCCAGGCAATTGGTAACATGCTTTGAGTTCGTGGCTGAGATTCATTCGCCACGTAAGACGTGTTTGACAAACCCGAGTCGTGTATTGGTCGTCGGCAGTGGTTAGGCCACATGAAGTGCGTATGCACTTCATGTCGATCGATACAATATGTGCTTGTATTAGTCGAGCTCGCCAAATAACCCGATTGGCCTATGGTATGTTCACCATGTATGGACACTATTGTTTGAACCTAAGGTACCGAACTCATCAGTGAAACCCCGTTAACCTTGGTACCTCGATCCGCTAAGACTCATGAGCTGGACATGGTGGTATGGGACATTGTGGTCGAGCTGTCAGCCTACGCCGGGGGGATGAGTCCACCCGTAGTGACCAGTGAGCAACCAAAGCTTTTGAGCCAAATACAGTGGTATGGGACACTATATTCGAGCTGTCGGCCTACACTGATTTGGTGACGAGCCCTTTATAGTGACCGCGAGCATACTCTGAGCCTACGCTGAGGCGACGAGCCTTACGTAGCAACTAGAGTATAAACTAGGCCTACACTGCATCGTAGCGACGATCCCTTTGTAGTGACCTAGAACTACAACATCGTATGATATTACTAGGACTGACGACCCTAGAATGGATCATCTTTGGAAATGATATAAGGGAACCAACCCTGCTATATGAAAGGACTATAAGAAACTCCTGGTTTCCCACTCCCTGCTTGAGGAAAGGAATAAGTAATGGTAATATATGCTGCATGCACTTGCGTTCAGCGTGTCAGGCAGCATTCAAGCACTGAGGCAGTGTTGTTCATGCGTGAACGTGAGATGAAGTCGCTGAGGAGAGTAGGCGAGGGCATGCATCATACATTCATACCATTCTTGTATTAACAAGAGTACTTAGGGATGTGTGATTTACTACTTATCATTACTGCTTGATTGAATTCATAACATGCTAACCTTTGCTTTATTGTTCCACTGAGTTGATCACTCACTCCCACGTTACGGGACAGTGTTTTAAACACCAACCAGACTCTGTCTTGATTTTAAATGACGGCATGACCCCTGAGGCGGAGCCTAACTACTACGATGATCAGGACGAGTTCTCTTATATGCAGTTCTCCAGTGGCTTCGCTTAGGCTATTCAGATTGACGGGGCTACAGGGATTATCATTATAGTTGTACTATTTTGACATTTTGATTTTTGAGACTATTACATGTATATGGTGACTCAATGATGTATTCATACTCTAGAGACCGATTGTGATCTTTGACTTATATACGTGTATTTATGTCTTTCAGTCTTCCGCTTGCGTTTTACAACTTGATCTGGAGTATGAATTACTGTTTTGGTATAATCCACTCTTAATTAATGCACTAACACAGACAACATTGAATCATAAGCATATATGTTGCATAAGTGATGATTTGGAACTCGGGAGTTGAGTTGCTACTCGACCCCCGATTTTCAGGGCGCTACACAAGGTCTGGATGGTGTGGATACCACACATACACCATGTAGAGGGGCCCACACAGATGGGCAGTGTGGATGCAAAACAGGTGGATGGCGTGGATGTAAAACAGATGGACGGCGTGGATGTAACACATATATCACGGTGGATATCCACTATCCAGATGGTGTGCATATAATATATCTATATCTATATATATATATATATATAATTATATATATATATATATATATATATATATATATATCACGGTGGGGTCCCACCGTCCCTGCTGGACGGTGCTGGACTCCACACGTGTACGTGAGTCCCACCATCCAGATAGGTGGATGGTGTAGACATAACACATACCACATGATCTGACCCCCTTGTTAACGTCAATACACATACCAAATGAACGATTGGGATATAACACATCCCTCAAGATCAGGCCCCCTTGCTAATGTCAATACAGTCGCTATATAGCTAATGTGAGATACACTAGCCAATCTGCTTCAACGGTAGGTGGGTCCCACGTGGCGCCCACCATAATATTATATTATTATAATATTATATGTTATATATATATATATATATATTAAAAGTTCCAGCGTCCAGGTGCATTGGACGGACGGCCTGGATGTAAGATACATATATTGAGGTGGGTCACACCGTCCAGGAGGCTGGATGGTGTGGATAATCATATGCATCATGGTGGTCCCACGTGGGTGGGCCATACGTGTTTGGATCAAGCTGCTACTTGTGTTTTCCCTTACAACAGGGCCTGCTTAAACAGGCAGCAAGGTCGATAGCAAAGTGGGCCCCTGTTGGACAGCGGGTGTGTCCCACTTGGTAGACGACATGGATAAAATACATACATCATAGGTGGGCCATACAACCAGGGGAGAGAAAGAGAGAGGGGGAGAGAGAGAGACGTGTGATGGAGGGGCCCCGCCACTATGGGTCCCTCAATACATGATACAAAGCATACATCAAATGGGTCCCACCGAATGTGGGCCCTCAAATCATCAAATCCATGGTGGAAATCCTTTTCCCACCAACAATACAAGGTCTAAATGACCTTCTTGAAATGGAAACCAAATTAAACATCATGATGGGGTCCATGGAGAATGGCCCCATCATGGGATGAACATATGAATCAAGGTAGGCCATCGACCACACCTAGGGTCTAAAGTGAGATCCACACTATCAATCGGTAGGCCCCACTTGGTCAATCATCAAAACACAATCTAATCCTATAAAACACCCACCGATTGCAAATCTTCTAGGCTTCTTGGAATGCTAAGGTCCTTGGCTTCAACTTTGATGGAGGATGATGAAGATTGAAGGGCTAGGATGAGAGATGAGGGGGTAGGAAGTGGGCCTTGATCTTAGGTTCTTTCTCTCCTTGGGAATTGCTTGGAAAAATGGTAGAGAATGGAGTGAAATGAGATAGGAGTGGTGTTGTGTAAGAAGGATGGGATGAGAGGGATGGGTGGTGTAAGAGAGGGATGTGTGTGTGTAAAGGAGAGTTGACTTTGGGGATGGTTTGTATAAGAGAGATGAGATGGAGTGATGGGTTATGTACTTGATTGATTGATGTGAAAGGTGGTAGAGATTCTCTCGGAATTCGTAACGCACGGCGTTTCCTTAAGATATATGTGGGCCCACAACTCTTAGCCTGGGTATCACATCGGCGCATAAGTCACGGCGTTGGAATCGCGGCAACGGCGTGGTCGCTTGGGTACAAGTCTTGGGACGAGTCGACTTAACGACGAGACGAGTGCGACTTCAGGATCGACATAAGAGGGTTCGATTTATAAGTAGTGGGTTGCTAAAATTCAATGGGGAGGATCGCAGAAGTCTAAGAAACGGTACAAACTAGGATACAAGCCTTACAACATGGGCATTATCTAGTATAGAGGAGTGCATGGGCGTCATCTGGTATATATGAGTAAATGGGCATCACTTGGTATACAGGAGTGCATGGGCATCATCTGATATGGAGGGGTGCATGGGCGTCATTTGGTAGGAAAAGGAGGAATGGATATTGCCTTATATTAAGGAATAAGTGGGTGATCACCGTTATTTAAGGGAGAAGTGGGTGAACACCACTATTTAGGGAAGGAGGTTGGATGTTGTGTGAAGGAAGAAGTGGTGGTGATCACCACTATTTAAGAAGTGGGGGGCCTGGGAGGCCAATAAATACCCCCTCCCATGCCTCATTTGGACATTTTTTTTTTTAAGGGAGGAGAGCATTGAGAGAGAGGAGTTGTGTGCCAGGCGTGTTGCACACAAGGTGGAGTTGCGCCATCTTTTGAGGGAATGGTGTGTTGCGCGCCACTCTTCATGGGAGTTTGTCCTGATCCCAGATGAGTTGCGCCACTTCTTTCTCTCTCTCTTGTCTGAATGCAAGAGAAGTTGCGCACCACGTCATAGTGGAAGTTGTCCTGATGGAAGGACTTGCGCACTACTTCATGTGGAAGTTTGAAGCAAGGTCATGAGTGGATGCGCGCAACTGAAGGAGAGAAATGGGATTACACCACTTTTCTCTCCCCCTTGTCTTGATCCCAGGAGAGTTGTGCACAACCGCGCAACTTTGTCCTGATGGAAGCCCTTTTGTGCCACTTTGAGTGGAGCTTTGACCTAAGGCCAGACTTCATGCGCCACTTTGAGTGGAGCTTTGTCCTAAGGCCAGGCTTCCTGCGCCACTTTGGGTGGAGCTTTGTCCTGAAGGAAGTCCTTCTGCGCCACTTTATACTCTCTCCTATCCTAATGCCTAGCTTTGTGCGCCATTTCCTATGGAAACTTGTCCTAATGCACGGTCTGGTGCGCCACTTCTTGTGCATCCTTGTCTTGAGACAAGGCCTCATGCGCCACTTCTTGTAGAACCTTGTCCTGATACAAGCCTCTTGCACCATTATCTATGGGAGCATGTCCTAGAGGGTGGCTCTTACGCCATTATCCATGGGAGCATATTCTGAAGGCTGGCTCTTGTACCATTATCCATGGATTCCTGTCCTGATGCCTGGCTCTCATCTTGAAGTAGGCCTTGTACACTCCACATTCCCCTGTCTAAGCCTGTGCACTTCTACCTTCAGACAGATGACTTCCACACCTGTTGGATGTCCATAAATACCCCTCTCCTATCTCCATTTGGAGAAGTTAGTGAGAGAAAGAGAGAGGCAAGAAGGAGAAGTGAGAGAAGATAGAAGTTAGAGAGCTTCAAGGAGCTCGCAAAAGAGAAAGAAAAGTGGGTATGATGGAATATCCGCACAACAGAAACATGATTCTCCTAGACTGGGCACCAGTATTCTTGTCCAAAATGCCCTTTCCTTAATCAAGTGTGCCAGTTTCGGATTCATAAGATGAATGGAAAGATGAATAGAAGGACGATCAATGCCTACCGTACAACTCATCTGCCTTTGAGATGAACATCAAAAGCGTCAAAATGCTGCTGAAATTGCCACTAAACTAACTTTTTCTCTTTTGTATTGATTCACAGTACTTTGTTTTCAGAATCAAGGGAATATGAGGTTGTGAAAGAAATCAGACTAAATAAAATACTCTGTGATATCTGTTTGTTCATGTTTTCTTTGTTGCCATTGAATGAATTCCCCCAAATCAAATGCTTTTCGTTTTTGGTTGAAATAGTTGTAAAACTATAAATAGGAGTTCCCAGGGCATCCCTGGGCATATTTTAAGGTTTAAGGAGTGGAGCAAAAGGCAGGAGAAGCCGTTGTCAAGAATTTTTCTTCTCCTTCCTTATTTGTTTTTATGCATTTCTTAAGCGACTTTGGTCCAATCATGTCTATGGTTGGCTAAACCTCTTAGGTAGGGCTAAGAGGTGAAGCTTGCAGCATGATTGGGATGGTTGCTTTGCTTTTATTCATGTTTTTATTGAACCTCACAGATTTTAGTTCTTTATTAAGGAATATTTTTAATGTTTAATGGTTTGTTGTGACAAATTACAGTAGATCTACAATTGCTCTGAATATCTTCTTTTCCTGATTTGAGATTGTGAAATTAGTAAGTCACGTTATTCACATTTGTCCCTTGGGCATGGTAGGGTGATGAAATCCTTTCTAATCTTCACAATTCTCCTATGATTGGTTGTGGGACTGGTATATCCTATTGTTTGCCATTGTCCCATGGGCATGGCTGGATGATGGAATCGCTTCCAATCCTCACAACCCGCATCCATTTAAGACTAGGTTCATGAGAAGTTCAAAGATTCAATTATCTCTCTTTCCCAATTGGATAGGATAGGACTCCAATTCCAGTTGGATTTCCTAAATCAATAAAGGTAACTCCCTGATTGTTACAAGTGGATCCTTGGAAATCCTAGTTCCCACCTTCAAATTTATTAGTTTTTAATTAATCTATTCACAATTACTCTCTCAAAATATTCAGAATTAGGTTTACAACTTCTTCTAGTTCTAGTTCTACTTAATTTCAAAAACGTACAAGTTTAGTGCCTGTGGATTCGACCTCAGTCTTACCGAGATTATTACTACATCGCGACCCTACACTTGGGGTTGTGAATAAGTTTTTGGCGCCGTTGCCGGGGACTAGCGGTTGCGTTTTTCTAAGATTAACTAGTTTTAAATTAAGTTAAGATTAGAGTTTGTTTACTTTCTATTTTTAGGTTAGGGTTTTTTTGATTTATTTTTATAAACTAATTTACTTTTTATTTCTAAGATTAAAAATTGTCCTAATTTGTTTTTAGAAACTAAGTTGCTTTATTTTTTCTTTTCTTTTCTTTTTTAATAGAAACTAACTTTGTTCTCTGATTTTTTAAGGTCCTAACTTAGAACTCCGATCCGATAACATTCTTCTAACTTCTTCCCTCTACTTTCTTTCCATACTTACTGTAGGAATTAGAAAATAGAATTAAAATTTGGTGTGGTTTAAGCCCTCGCTGGTAAGGAACCATACTCTGAGATCTTTGAGAAAATGAGTTTTAGTTGAAAAATCAATTGACAAGTTGGAAAATCCTCAAATATTTTTGAAAAATCATCTGAGAACATGGCTCAGGAACATCGGATTGATGCAGACCTTGTGCATCACACACCACCTATTAGGATGGTGCGTGATGAGAACGAAGTGCATCAAGTTTCCCCAGTTCGAACTTTACGAGATTATTTACAACCGGTGAGAGCAAGTTCACCTTCATGCATAATTCTTCCAATCAATACAGAAAATGTGAACTTCAAACCTGAGATAATCCAATTACTTCCTAAGTTCCATGGACTTGATTCAGAAAATCCATATATGCGTATTAAAGAATTTGAAGAGATTGTTACAACCATACATTTTAATGATGTTTCTCCTAATACACTTAGCCTTAAATTATTTCCATTCTCTCTAAAAGAAAAGGCTAAATCATGGTTTCATTCATTAAGGTCTAGATCTATTGGCACATGGGCAAAGATGAGCCAGGAGTTCCTTAAAAAGTTCTTCCCAGCTCATAAAACCAACGCTCTTAGACGAGAAATAATGAACTTCTCCCAGAAAAATAATGAGACTTTCTTTAAATGTTGGGAACGATTCAAGGACTTAGTTCTCGTATGCTAACACCATGGTTACGAAACTTGGTGGACAACTGATCTTTTTTATGATAGACTTAGTCCAAACATGCGTCAATTCGTACAGATGATGTGTAATGGCGAGTTTATGGATAAGAAACCAGAAGATGTATGCGATTACTTTGATATGCTAGCTGAAAATGCTCAATCATAGGACACATCAAACCAAGCTAGTACTCCCAAGGAAATGCCAAGAGAGATAGGAATACATGTACTCAAGAAGCAGGATGTTATTAATGTACAGTTGGCAATTCTCACACGAAAAATTAAGGAGTTGGAATCTAGGAAAGAATCAACTTAGCTCAAAGCAGTCATCAAAACCATATGTGGAATTTGTGAGAGCGATGTACACCCAGTCCAAGATTATCTTACAATCCCAGCTTTGCAAGAGGTGTTTCACGTTCAAGCAGATACCACAAACACGTATCAACGACCACTTAGTGCACCAAATTCTGACACGCACACTCCTGATGACGGGAACATTAATTGGGAAAATGAACAAACTACAAATGTAACTAATTATCCATAAGGGCCATTTAGTAAACTTCCACTAAGGAGAACCCTTGAAGATACATTAGATGCATTAGGCAAGAGCAACTACAGGCTCTGAATGAGCTTAGAACTTCAGTTGCAAGACTTGATGTCACGCCCCAAACTCGGAAACCAGGCTCACAAAATTCTCAATCACCGAATCCGGTGCCGATAGCCTCCGCAGTACTTCATTCTCGGCACCCAGCGTCCATACGCCAGATTCCAATCCTGGGAGCCTACAAGGAGGATTTTCCAATGTACATTTAACTCATAATAAGCATAACCACAAGTATACTCAAATCACAAAGGCAACATCATCATCACATATCCACTAATATAAATATTTGAATACAATACTTAATGGGAAATACATATATTGAAGTTAAAGCTCCAGAAGACCGTTGCACGCTCCATGCTCGACGCTGCTACAACCTAACGCCACCTGCATGCATCTATCATGCATAAGCTTATAGAAAGCTTAGTGGGTGGTGAAAGTGTGTGCGCAAGATAAGTGTCGAGTATGCAATACAATGCCATAAATCATACAATATCGAAAAAGGCGAAAATACTGACAAGACCATGAATCATACGATATCAGAGTAAGCGGAAATATACTGATAAGTCCATGAGTGCCATCAGTCGTACCAAGGCTATGCGATGCAACGCATGAATGCTAACAACCATATCAATACAGAAACATGGCAACCCAAAATGCTAAATGATGCGGATACAATGCAATATGCGGTGTGAATGAAATGAACAAGCTGGAGTGAATTCGAGATGATATTAAGTAGTATCACAGGCTATGTGATCCATCACAAGGGACTTATATCCAAATCAGTCCCATACCTAAATTTGGATAGTCAGACTCAATGTGGTAAACTCCTGATCTCAGGTTAGTCGCGCGCCCC